>CAEMYA010000048.1:853601-871141 GCA_903131615.1 Diplodus sargus
CCTTTGACTTGTTATCATCTCCATCATCAGGTCAGAGTTTTTAATTTGTCCATTTCTTTTATGAACAAATACAAGCAACTAACATCATTACCATAATTTAGTACTCAGTAGTTTGTGTTTAGTTCTGTTAAGTGAAGTGAGGAACAGATACATGGTTGAAATGAGTATCCAGTACAGAAAATGTACTATTATCCAAGCAAAAGGCGTCAATATCCATACTCGGATTAAAAAACAAACAAATTTGGATTATTTATTGGAACCTTGATCCGTGAATAGTTCCTTTACTCTTATGTTTGAAAAACAGATTTATTTCTATTTGTTGCAGCCAATGTTCTAGGGCTTTTTGTGACAGTAATGCATGGTACCAGGTGTCCAAATAGAGGCCAGCCCAGCACTTACCAATGCATTATCAGCAAAACGACCTGAACAACTTACTAGATACCACCCAGACAGAAAATTGCAGGGAAATGTATTTTAAAGTGACTTTTCTAAACCCCTCACCCAAAATTCTGCCTCAAAACAGTCAAACTCAACAGGCTCGTAAAAGCGCAGCAGTTTTTTTCTTTCGATTTTCCTTTTGATGTTCACACCTGTATTTAATTGTCTGCTACGTCTACGCCGAGTAAAGAAAAAAAAACCTGTTCCATCTCCATCTTGTTTGATCTCACAGAGAGGCTGACGTTTCGGGATGTTCAGTCACCGCAGGAGTTCCGCCACGGTGAGACGGCGGAGGTGGTGTGTGATGTCATTAGTTCGCCGGTCCCCGTGGTCGTGTGGTACTACCAGGACAAAGAGATCACGGAGGAGCACCACAGTAAGTTCTCATGACCTTATTTCACAATTAAACCACTTTATTTACCTTGACTGCTGTTGTTTATAATATGTTTATTGAATATATTTTCTTTTTCTGGAGAGGATTGAATTGGAGGAGGGATATATCTGCATAGATATTCATAGTTTCGTGAAGAAAAATAAGTTTATCACTGGTTGATGTGATTGAAATATGCTCAAAGGTCAGAGTGGCTTAGTCAATCAAAAAACAGATACTATGTTAAATGTTATTCTCTGAAGAAAATAGGTGAAATATTTTAATTAAATGATTAAACCTGGTACTAATATTACTCAATTACTTAATTATTACTTAATTGCATTTTGGAGAGTCAGATAAATAGTAACTAATGATTAAAGTATTAATTAATGACTGCCGAGTAACTACTCACTGCAAATCCACTCAGTTTCACTTTACTTAAGGGTCCACAGAAAGAGTTACTTATGATTAAATACTTAATGAGTGGTCACCAGTTAATGATACTTAACTGCTGATTCCTAGAACTTATCATTACCTAGTGATTCGTTAATATAGTATCTCCCATTCTGTTCTTTAGTAACTCATTGTTATCTGCTATATAGGGCACCTTCATTCTAAAATGTTACCATGTGTTTGACTTAGTTGCTTCCACTGAAGGCCATGAAAACACGTTTTTACTGTAAGCTTCTTAGTCGGAGGGATGGTGTCTGATATGATCAACAAAAATATTTTTTCCGTCTTTTTACTTTCGTGTACTATCTTGATTTGTGCATTTAGAGTTTTCTCCATCCTTTTTTTTTTTACTTGTTTGAGTCAGGATTTAGAAATAAATCCAACCAGTCGTCCTGAAAAGATTAGCTTGGTTTTGAGTGTTTAATTAATTAATGCTCAGTGTAGTTTTGTTGTTTTTGTCTTGTCAGTTGTTAATTCAGCCTTAAGTATTTAATGATGTCAAGCAAAGATTAACAATCAAAAACACGTTTTCTGGGGCCTTAAGGAGTGATGTTTGTGTTTTAATTAGCAGGGTAGGTATGACGTAAATGATGGAGGAGCTGCACACAACATTGCTTGCAAACTGTGTAACTGATGTTGATTATTCCTGAAGTAGATCACGATGGTAATCAAAGTTGCAAGTAAGCAGCAATCTCAGAAGGATTACATTTCGAATGTAAACCTGCCAAACACACTCGATTATTGAGAGAGAAAAACACTCATTGAAAAGACGTGCTAATGTGCCAAAAAATACTATTCTCTAGGAAATGCTATTTCCTTCTTTTGTGTGGCTTCACAATAAGACAAGGATATCAAATTCTGTGAATAGAAAACCCCATCAGCCCCGGAGGAGGAGAATAACTTGGACAGAAACCATGTTAACAAGCGAATGAGAGAATGGATTATGGAGCAGTTGGATTGTGACATTTTGAAGATGCTGCATCCCAGGAGATGAAGTGCAAAAGAGCTATTTCCATCAGATTGTTTTTTATAAAAGCCGCTAACGACAATACAGTAATTCACAATCGCATTGTCAATCACGCGCCGTCCAATTTGATCTAAAGCTGATTTTTCAAGAATCTCCATTCAATCGAACTCCTTTCAGCTGCTTCGGTGGTGTTAAATATCAGGAGGGTGGTCTGTTTAATTTGTATAAGAGGACAGACAGAGGAAGGAGGCACTCAGAGGACAGATTCACTTTCAGTAATATTATTTTCTGATAAAATAGCTGGAACCAGAAGACTTGGATTCATTATTTCCTCCCTGATTTACAACTCTCTACACCACTTCCCCATCCTCCTCCCTGACAAAATGCATGCCTGAACACTGATTAGAAAGAGTGACCCCTTGAATCTGTCACGTTTCTTAATTGAAATTCAAATCTTCAGAGCCGAAGTGATGATGAAACATGGCGAAGAAGCGATCTTTTTTTTTTTTTCTTTTTTTTTTTAATCATTTCATTCTAATTACAATGCATGGTTATAAATATCTTTGCTTGGGAGAAATGAGATAGCGCGCCTCATCACTCCTGGCCAATCTCGCGGCGGCCACAATGAGAGAGAGAGACCGCAGACGATTTGGAACTGTAATTGCGCGAGTGTTTATCTATGCAGACTTTATCAGGTAAATGTGCTGGAGTGAAGATTGACAGTCGAGCTACTGAGGAGTGGAGATGGCAATTTTCCACTGCTGTTTTCCTAACTTTCTTATCTCGCCTCTCTCTCTATCATACACTGTTGTTCTTTTGTCGTTCCCTCCTCCCCACTCTCTCTCCTCTTCCTGTCTTCGCCCGGCTTCCTCGTCCGTCCTCCTCCTCTTCGCCCGTGCTGTGAAGGCAGGTTCCAGGTGCTGGCAAACAACAACCTACAGATTCATCAGGTGACCAAAGCTGACGAGGGCGTGTACCGCTGCGAGGCCAGCGTCGAGGCCCGTGGCGAGATCGACTTTGTGGACATTGCTGTGGTGGTGAACGGTGAGTTACGTTTTGAGTCAGTAACGGAAGATTAGCAACAATACAGTGCAGTGTTTAAAAGTGGATACTGAGGCTGTTTTATGCCCAATAAGCAAGATTTTTAAAAATAATATCCAATCTTTTTACTCATTGTCCACAAACTTTTTCTATCAGCTCCTTGCTGATGTTGAGCAGTAGATTGTTCTCTGCAAAGTTATTGATTTCCTCCTGATACGAAATCTCATCGTTGTTTTCAAAGTGGCAAATGTTGAAACATCACTTCTACTGACTTTTGGAAGTGCGGTCATCTGTGTAGAGTGTGAACAGAAGGGGGCTTAGCACATTGCCTTGGGGGGCTCCGGCGACGATCACTATCGCAGATGAGGTGCGACTGTCAATTCGAACTGTTGAACTGACATTTGCTTGTGTAATTCCAATATCCAATTGCAGAGAGCGTTACTCAAGTTTTCCAAACAGCTTCACGGGGAGTATTTCATGCCAAGCTGAAGTCAACAAACAGTATTACGATGTAACTGTCATTATTTTCAAGGTGCGGGAAGACTGAGTGGAGGGCAGTAGATATGGCATCCTCTGTAGATCTGGTGAAGGTCCAGGCTGGCACGAATGATATTTTTGATTTGCTGGAGAACTAATTTTTCCAAGCACTTCATTAGGATGGGGGTCAGTGCTGCAGAGTGGTAGTCGTCAAACTTTTTAGGTACGGGGATGATGGTGTCTGTCTTGAAGCAGATGGGGACCGTCTTACGTTAGAGTTAAATGTTAAAAAGGGCAGTAATAACATTATTAGACCATAATTAGACATTTAGATTGTGTGTTGGTTACTAGGAGATGGAAATCCTAGAACTGTTTCTTACAAACACATTGTTGTGGCGACTAAATTAGAGGCCCAATATTAACCACTGGCCCCTTCTACTTTTAGTTTCCTCTTGGGAGGGATTTTGGAAATTTTCGTGTCACCAGATTCGGTTATTTTTTGTGGCACCCAAGTCTCCGAAACTCTACCCTTTTCTCTAACTTTGGATTTATGATTACTGAAATTGAAAAAGCAAGATCTCATTTTGTGATTTCTCAGGTTACAGGTGATATTTTATCTTTGCTCTGCAGTCTGTATTTTAACCGAACATTCTTGTTCTTGTCAGGGCTGAAAATGCTCAGGAGGAAGAGTCTTGAATGGCTCAAAACTGCACAGCACTCTTGTAAACCAAGCAGCGGGGTTGACTTTTGTTGTGGAGCATAATCCTCTTAGAGTGACATAACCCAGTAAACAATCTTGTTTCTGAGTTACTATCAGAATACATCTAATTTATTACCAACCTAGTCTTCAGTATGGAGCTTTAGAGAAAGCTGTGCAGATAGATTCCCAGCACTTCACACGGTGTCGACAGATTAGCATGCATCAGGGATTCGTCTGCTGACACACGTTTTGTTGTTGATGTTAAACATCACTCATTATCTCCTTTGTGAAGAGTCTGCAGGTGCTGGAGGTTCAAAGCAGAATAACTGAGCAGGGATAGTGTACACAGGAGGAGCTGGCTGCAAAATGGAATGATGACAGTTTAAAAATTGTATTAATAAGATAAATTTGTTAAACAACTTGCTCCTGAATATGAAGACACATACAAGATGTCATGTTGTTGAGTCTGCTGCCACACAAATATAACAGTTTTTTGTCGACCCATTTCAGAGCTTGTTTACAGTGATTTAATCCTCTGCCGAATCGGGTCAACAACTCTGATAACGGCATCGACTGATGTGCAGAAACCGAGCTGAGTTCATTTTGAATGTGACCTTGGGTTGTAGCATCAAAACACAGTTGTCAGCTTTGACAGATTCAGCTCCACTGACTCAGATTAGTTCATCACTGGCACACTTAGAGCACCGCCACTCTGCTCTTTCTGCCATTACTGGTGTGACTTTTTTTCTCCGTAATTCTTTAATGTGATTGAAAATTTCAATTAGCGGTGGCTTTGGGCTCTGTGGCCCAAAAATCGACGGATGTCATTTTAATTTTCTCATTTGTCCTCATTTACAGCGAGTCACCTGAGACTGCTGAAGTGATTGAAATGTGATTTCACTAAGACCACGAGCGTCCTGTAACGCTTGAACAGCTGCAATATTGTCACTGCCTGTGTAATTCTCTCTCACCTAATGTAATAGCAGCGCGGCCCTCCGCAAAAAAACTATGAATTGCGTTCAATTTAGCACACCACTTACCTCACTTCTGAGGAAGATCCAATAAGCCTGCTCAATGAGGCACGACCTATTATTACAGAGACACGACACTTGCCATGTGGTGCTGAGACGGGACAGTCTGCCGAGCGCTTCGCCGTGTGTCCTGAGGAGTGCACACTCTCCGAGGGGACTTGAAAGTGAACCTCGCTTTGCCTCGAGGAGACTCATCCTGTCCAGTCCCTGAAGGCTGTCACATTTAAGCCGAGCCTGGAGGAGACAAGATCTGATTTATGGAAACACCATTTGGGCCGCATGAAATATATGAAGTACTTGGCGGAAACTAACACTTAATGAAACTAATGAGTTCGTCCAGTGTAGTGCTGCCAGGCAGACATCTGTTACAGCAGCGATGGACTTATATCTAATTTATATCATTGTTCAAAATAGGTTGTTAAACCTTTTATTCTATTTAAATTCTCTCATATGTTTCAAATTATTTCACTTTAAAAGTTACTATAATCAGTGTTTTAATTAAGAATGATTCAAATACTGTGTAATGTGAAAGAGATAATCAAATATACAGCCTGCTCTGCAGTTTCTTTTAGCTCTATGGAGGGTTTGAGTGTCTTTCAGCTCATTGTTTTGGTTTTTACAAATGCAACACTAATGTTAAAGTTCATGACGGAATATTAGAGCACATTATACGAGCATATATAATATAAGAGAACATGGAGTTTGGTTTTTAATCCTCCTGTAAATTTGTGACTTTAATCTAAGAGAGTTTTCTTATTTTACCACCCTCCTGCATGTCATAGTTTTGGTTTGCGGTTAGATGCTTCCTGTTTTAATTTGTAGAAAATTAATCCTCATGTGTCTTGTGACTTTCCACTTCCTCTTTGCCTTTTCCCCGTTCTTTTTCTGTTTCATTTGTTTAGTAGCCATTGCGTATTCATTCATTTGGGTCTTCACATTTTCTGCTCAGCCCTACTCATCGCCTTCGTAAGTTTGTCTCCTATAATATCAGACATCAGTTTCTTTTCCAAGGTCACCTGTCATCCGCTGGTGCAGAGAAACTTTTAGCTAAGCTTCTGGCATAAAAGAGAGCTTGTCTGAAGGTGACAGAGATGGAAAGGGACGCTTTCCTAAATGCCACCTACTGTCATGGGGCAGGTAAACATAAGCTGTCCACTTTTGTCTGCAGAAAGCCACAAAATGTTGTTCCATCCACTCAGATCCTGGCGGTAATGCTCAGACTTCAACCACACCAGCCTCTCTTCACATATTGCGCATTTCTACCCATATGTGAAGGACAAAGACTGTCTTCTCACCGGATCAGATCTCAGACTAATGCATTTCTTATCCAGCTTGTTTGCTTGTTGTACAACGGCAGCCACTTTGGTCTCAGGAGTCTACAGAGTCCCTGAGAAGTTGTTTTCAGTGCACCGAGCCATGTTGCAACTAGCATATAGGCTCAGCCATTCGCACAAGAAGCCCCATGCGAAACATTTCCATTTCCTGCTCTGAAGCAAGAGGTGTAAATCTCTTCCTACTTGGAGAATTCACTGGGATTATTTTCCTTCTATGGGTTCCATTCGTGAGGCCGTGGTGGAGCAATAAATCCCATTTTAGGCGAGGATTTCCAAAATAACAGGAAGCCACCGCGGTTACCCGAGAATATACAGTATCGACAACAACCAGGGCTGGTCGACCAACACAGAGGCCCCGAACACAAGCAGATAGAGATAAAGTAGATTGCTAGGAGGCTCAGATATGTCAATGAGGGAAAAAGACTGCACTGCATGTTTTATCAATCAGCTGTGGACACTGAACTGCTCTGTGTTGCAGTGCCTGGGGATATGGCATGGAGGTAAGATAAACAAGCTGATAAAAAGCAGCCAGAAACACACCTTTTCTCTGTCTGGAGACCCCTGGAGGAAGTATAGAGAAGAAAGGATGAGCACTAAATGGATGTAGCTACCGGGCGTCGTCAGGCTCCACATCATCTCCTGAGGCCCAGCATTCAGCACTTCAAACCCTCTTCTGTGCCAAACTCAGGATTGACATTGATTCTTGCCCACACAGAAGCAGGAAGGGAGATGGATCTGGACACCTTGCTGCACAAATCATCATGGACTGCTTCTTGGACTCCTCTCACAGTATGCTGCCATGCTTCTTTCTTTGCTGGACTTCACTTTTTGCTGCATGTGATATGATCACTGAGGTTTATCTTAGAAAAATGGTTCTAAACCTTAGAATAAAACATTTTGTGTAAAATAGGGGTGCTACATGCTTTGGCATTTTGCAGTAGCCAATAGCACTAAATGTGTGTGAAGCCCCCTGCCATGGAGCTAACGGTCTGCCAACTCTGCCCAGACTGGAAGCTTCCCGTGACAATAGTCTCCAAGAAGAGGGACACCAATTTACACCATCAGGAATACAATCGGCAGGTGGTTTTCTTGCTGCATTTGGCTCCTGGGGCCGAGTCAGCGAGCAGGACCGCTAACTAGCTAACAGCAGATATATCAGCACTTAGGAATCACTTTAGCAATAAAGCTTTTGGTATAAGTCCATCTGGAAACTTCATAAATCATCCTGGTACTTAAACTGACCTCCATTGTTCTTTGAAGCTTTACACAGGGCTGGTCCAGATGCAAACAGTGATGTTAGTCAGCATTTAAATCAGGACATCCAAGCTCGAGGCATGAACGCAGAAAATTGGGTAGGACTAAGTGGTGGGGCAAGGGTAGTACTGGGATTCAAAAATGAATCGCAGTGTGTAGTGTCAAGTTTTGTTGCCATGTAGCAATGTCACCATACCTCCCATTTCGCTCGTGTGATAGTTACTACAACCACAAAAGAGCTACTTGAATGTAAGCGTGTTGTTTTGGGGTTCAGATTAAACACGTGTATCGTCACCTTATTAAGAGCGCTGACCAGCACTACCTAGTTACATTTTCATTTTCAATCCAGTTTCAAATGCATGTAAGAAATCTGAAGCTGCATAAGAGTTACATTTACGTAACCGAGACTAACGTCTGAATGACAAAGGGCCCTAAATTTGACGGATAGTTGAAGCTGGCAAAGTCAAGTATTCCATCTCTGTAAAGTTCTTAAGAAGCCCCTCAAGACAACCTCAAGGCACTCAGCCAACTTTATTTTAAGGACTCAATTAGAAGAAGAGTCGTGTTGAATGACGCTGTCAAGGAAAAAGCAGATAATCGAGACAGTTTTCAGCTTTTGCTGCATGAGAGGTCTCTTGCCTCTGAGGGATAGTGCCTCAAATTGAAATAGAAAACTTCTGGTGTATGTGAAGGTTGCCCTTGAATAATTTATTTGTGTTCTAACAGCAGTCAACAAGATTTTTCTTTTGTATTTCCTGATTAGTGGGTGGTGCACAGCCAATCACCAGCTGTGTCTTTATGGTGGATTTTAATTGTAAACCACAATTGAACCTGCTCATCATCTTCGAGTCGGGAGAAACACAAAGTCACAAAGTCGCATGTAGCAGAGATGCATGCTGTTCTTTTGACACCGTGTTTCAGAAAAAGTGTCAGTTCTGACTACTTCAGCAAAGTGTTTACAGACTTTCTCTTTGACCAGTCATGCAGAACCTGAAAGCCAGGCTGAACTAACTTACTGTATAACCCCCCTCCTCCTATGTGAGGGTATAAATATTCATGGGTCAGTTGATAAAAGAGTGGTGTCTTGCCCGTAAGCACTGACCCGCTGCAGCTTGCGGACTCCAGTGTATTATCAAAACGGGCCGTAGATGAACGTGATGGGGTACCAAGGAAGAGGGGCCACCCACTGAATGGTTAATCACCCTGAGGGCTAAACAGCTCAGTGTGCAGGAGGGTGGAGAACATTTCAGGGAGTGATCTCAAAAGTTATCATGAGAGGAGTTGTGTAAGACATTCATCCACTGAGGAGGAACAAGCTTTAAAACAATGATTATCGTTGACATAATTGGGTAATTTACAGATGTAATTCACTCTCAGTAAGCTTTGAATCTGTAACACAATAGTCCGACTTCCCTTCTGTCGATGTCTCTGCTTCTGTTAGCCCAGTTTATCATGGATATGTTTGTCCTTCCTGTCATGACATGCAGCAATTTTTCATCCCAGAACGCTGAGGGGAATCCTATGAAATGAGACGTAATTCAGGTAGACAAACATTTATATCATCCCCTCTGTGATAGCTGCACCAGATAGAGTCATAGATGTCACACTGGCTAACGTAGGTGCCACAAAATTTACAAACCTGGCCTGCTAGGTGCAGGCCAGTTAGCATCTCTTACTTTGTAAGATAGTGTATTGTTGAGTCTCATTCTGCGCTTGCCAAATACTGATGTTTTGGGTTGGTAGGCTGTGAATGAGACTCAACAATCAACTATCTTAGAAACTGGACTTTCAAGTAAAAGGCTACAGAGACTAAAGACTGGAAGATGGGGGAAACCATGTCTGCATGAAATATAGATGGAGCTTCCTGGTTTCACTGTAGCAAATATGAAAATGCTCTAAAACTGCATTCTTACTAAGGACTAGCAACAGGTGTGTCCAGTGGTTTCAAAAAGAAGTTTGACTGTATGTAAGCTTATGAGAAAACGACTCTTATCTCACTTGATTTAGTACCTTATCAACTATTTTCCTCAGAGGTCTATGCTCTCAATCGCTAGTTTCAAGTCTTCTTCAATACAGCGCGATGGTGATTTTGTAAATCACGGTCTGATGACGGCGTAATACTAAACTCCAAGGCTTCAAAACGGTAGTCAACAAACCAGTTGGTAACTATTTGAGGGGACCTGCCAGGCTGGTTCTCTCCCAAGGGAACAAAATCCACCTACAACGTATCTAAAGCTCACTGATTATGTATAATATCTTATTTACTGAGTAGGTGGATATTCTTACATTTGGACAGATGTTTCCCGTCTTTCCAGCCTTTATGCTAAGCTAAGCTAACCAGCTAATATCAGGCATGAGAATGGTATTGATCTTCTCATCCAACTCTGGGCAAGGAATCAAATCATTCCGCAATCTAACTTCTGCATAATGTAAATCATGCTGGACTGATTATTAAAGAGGCTGTGATCATAACTGATATGTATGGTTGACATCTGCCAACTTTTCCATTTTGCCCAGTGGCTTCCCTTTATTAACCTCTCTCTCCATCTGCGCTCTACTTTGATGACCCGCAAGCCACGGTCGTCACGGTTTGTTTCTATGGCAACTGATGGCTATGCAAAATGGAAAATAACTTCCAGATTTCCCCCCGTATCCTTCGTAGGCACATCCACCTAATTGTTGGTTCACTCACTCACACACTATACCCGCAATTTCCCTCTTTCAGCTTGTCAGTGGAACTGCTGGCTGTGTCCTTCAAGATTTGCTAAATTATTTCCCAGCGACATCAATCAAAACCACTGGGCGTTCAAGAGTAGAATATAAATACCGTCTCCCCTGTGACATTACATTCCCAATTATCAATCAGGGCTGGTTTGATTCCTGCTTGTGCACTAATCTAGAAGGCAAAACAAATCCCCAGTAAGCACTCCAGCAAAGGTCTTGTCTCAATACATTCACCTGCTGAATTTCTAGTAGGTGTAATATGGTTATGACATTTCACAGAGAACGTGGGTGATCCTCACTCCTCAAGCCCATTAGCACTCCGCGGAAAACAACTCCTCCAGCTCCTCCAGGATGCATTCAAATCAGTTGGAGAGAGTTTGTATCTCGAAAATATGTTTGCAGTGTGTTACGCTCATGCTGGTGGGGATGTCTGTAAACCTCGCATTATCTCCGCCGAGCCTCTGAAGTTTGACGGATATGACTAATACATGAAGAATTCATAAAGCTTGCCAGATTTTTTCTGGACGCTTTAAAAACCCTGTTGCTGATTTGCTCTTTTGAAGTCTCGTCTGCTTGGCAGTGTGTCTCATTAACAGGGGCTGGTTTCAACAAGGCTCACTGATGTGGGAGTGTATTGCAGAGGAAGAGAAGGGGACACTGGAGAATGGAGATCTATTGGCGGGGAAATCAATGGTTATCATGTCAGGCAGATGCTCGCTCCTCTCACTCGCCGAGTCAGGACTATTGGAAAGGACTCATGGTGTTTGATTTTTGCTAAGGCCATTTTTATCCATGAAAAGCTCTCTGCACCTTGATGTGTGTCTCATGCGCGTCCTTTCAAGCCCGGTTTCCTATTGTGTGTTCATTTGACTTACAAAAACGGGCGAAATTCACTCATTTCTCAGCACACGGCAACAAGTTAAATGATGAATAGACGAGACAACACATAGATCAGACAATGTGGAATTTAGACGTGCCCTGAAGAGTTTCTCACTCGCACACACTGGCATCGTTAGTGTAATTGATCTTTTAAGAAAGACTACAGTACACTGCGGTGTTTGGTTCATTAGGTATCCGCGATGATGCTTTGTTTTGATTAGAATTCCCCATTCATTATCCCAAAGTATGTCATTTCTTTTTCTTTCTTTTTTTTTCTTTTTCTCTCCAGCAACTTCACAAGCACATTTCATCAAGACTGCGTTTTAATGAGATTCTTTAGCCGACGCGTCTCATATTTAATTTTCATCATTTTTACAGAGACCGTTTTTAGATCTACGCGGGGATAAGTGTCCTCCAGGTGACATCACTTGGAGGACAAATTCAATTCATTAACTCCTGCGCGCCAAAAGGAAGGTCTGTTTTCAGTTTTGGAATATGAAAACAATTCAGCTTTGTTTGCACACCACGTAGCACCTTTAACGCCTTTCAAACCATTGTTTTCCTCGATCAGAGGAAAACAAATGGCGCCCGGATAATATCACTGTGCAGCTGCCAGTTACATTAACACATATTTAACTCAAGTGCAAACATCTGTTTGGTCGGTTTTTTCATTCGCGGGGAGAGAATATACACAGGAATCAAGATGTCTTTCTGGGTGATTTCTCTTCAATTTCATGCTCCTTGTGTGGGTTGTGTCGATTTAATGTTGATCCTCAGCTGAGATAGATGGCGGAATTATCTGACAACAAAGACACCATGTTTGAAGGAGAGTTTTGATTTTTTTGAGTAAAATATAGTGGATTTTAAACATTTTTTTAGCTTGAGACACGGTGAAGGGGGAATGACTCAGGTGTGTGTGAGCTAATCAATCAGAGAAGACTGGGTGTTCTGGAGGGGGCCCTAAAGAGGCAATACATGTCTCCTGTAATTTACTCTGCTTAATTACAAGCAATCCAGCTGTTGTAAACAAAAGTTACAGTAAATCCCTTCATGCTTTTAAGATTGTTCTTGTCGTTGATGTCGTGTGACATTCAAGACATTAGATTAGTAAAATGCAATTACACTATTGTTACATTTGGACCTCAGTTGGGACATGATCAGCATCTCGACGCGTTATCTGGGTAATGACATCTGATCACAGGCCTTTGCATTTGCACCTGGCATTAATAAGCATTCTCATTAGTGCGATTCTGTCCACATAATAATCAGATCTCATTATGCATATTATAGGCGAAGCCGGTGGACTAATTGATGCTACACTGCGGGTCGTGCTTATTTTTTCCTTGCCTGAAAAGAGATCCTTTGCAAGGCTTTAATAGAAGGAGGTGGAGGAGTTAGAGGACCTCTTAGCATGTGAGAGAGATATATTTTTGTAATGAATGAGGCCAAACAGAGAGCGTGTTCAGTGGGTTTAGATCTCCACTTTCAGATGTGGACATGTTCGGTCCAAAAGCATTCTGCTTACGTCTACGCCTGCTTTTTCTCACGTGCCAGATCCAGAAAGAGTACATGGGCATTTTTTCAGGTCCATCATTACTTTCCTGCCTGTTAGGTCAGACTTGGGGATAGACACTTTTAGTCTGCCATGGCGGCGTGCCGGAGGTGCAGCAGCAACCGCGAGTCGTTCAAAAACCTACAGTAAATTGTAAATATACAGTAAAGTGCCTCTTTCGTCGTAATTATGCTTTTATTCGAAGGTTTGACTCATATTCAATCGCAAATAAAGCCTCGGTTGCTTTTTGCCGAGAGTTTCACTTAAATAATGGCCCGAGATTGGACAGCACCACAGCGGTGCCGTTATGGTGGGAGTAGAGGTACAGCGTAAGTACAGGCTTGAGAAATGGACTTAGCAGACTGATAAACATGCTTGTACCATAAAGCTGTCATTCCCCTGTCACCGCAAAGGCAAACAGAGAAGAAGGCCGAGCTGCTCTCCATTTATTGAATGACAAGGTGAGAACCCTCAGTTGACGCGCTGCGTGTTCCACACTGTGCTCAACATATACTCCTGATAAAGCCATTAAGTCCTCTGTTGTTTATAGCGAGACATACTGTAACATTTGCGGGGGACAAACTCTGCTTGGGGGGCCATAATATGTATTAATAATATATTTATATTTTCAAATCAACATGCATGTACATGTTTAGACCAATTTACCACCTAATTTAAGCACACAACATTTTTTTTAACAATATTTGAAGAGTCATTTCATTCAATATTGCTGGTCGGGGGGCATTTTGATATTGGGAATGTGCCCCCCACAATATTCTTTTACTTACGGCCCTGGCATGTACATATTTAGACCCATTATTAACCACATTTAAGAACAAAAAATAAACTTTATTGTAAAAAAATACATATTGATATAAAAGGTGAGTGTGATGGAATGGGTATTTAGTAATAATGTCAGTTTTTTGTATCCAAGGATTTGGATTTTTCACAGTAAACAAAGGTGGGAAAATGCTTATAACTTGTAAAAAACCTTTTATAAAATACTGTATATATCTTGTACCTGAGAGAGGCTTTGTTTTCATCCATCCGTTTCTTTCAAATCACTAACCGCAAAATCACAATGATGAAGCACTTCTAATTTTGAGTCTGCACAAATTGGCCCGGCAAGACGAACAATGGCTGGAGCCAGAGCGCCTGACAGGGACTGAATGGTTTATTCACAATAGCATGTTTTTCATACATGGTGTAGTTGTTTTTGACTGTGAAACACATTTTCTGTCTTCTTATTGTTTATGTGGATTTAGCCGAGCATATCTGAATCAGACAATAGTATTATGGTTTCATATCACTGTGTTCAGCTCCTTTGTGTTTTTTACCAAAGCTGGGTCAAAATGCTAGTTGAAATCCCCTCGGGATTACCAACAGAAGTAGCGTTTTCAGGGAGTGCTTACAGGCCACTCGCGAGGCCAATTTAATCCATTTGAAAATGTTAGCCTTCATCGTCTGGCTTCAAAAAGACTGAATTTCCTTTCGCAAAATAGTCAGATTTAGTCTCTCAATGATTCATCCTCTTGACTCTCCAGTGGCGGCATTCCTGTCTGATAATGTCATTTTCTTCTGTGTTTTTTTGTTTGCAGTCCCTCCGGTGTTGTCGGTGTTCCAGCAGGCCTTCAATGCCACAGCTGACTACCAGGAATCAGTCACATTTACTTGCATCACCTCCGGATCTCCTGACCCTTCGGTCACATGGCACAGGTAACTTCTACTTCCTTAATATCTGGCATCGGTCACTGACTACACCTTAAAAAATATTGGTGAGGGCCTTGTTACAGGAAAATCAAAGATCCTGTTTTCCTTTAACAGACATGATCCCTATCCTCTCTTTGACCTCGGCTCTTACCTTAACTTGAAATTTGCTAATAAGAACTCCAAAGTGGATTATTCAAGATTTACTGTAACAACTGTTTTCTCTGTTTACTTTTCACTGGCTAGTGAGCTTGAAGTAATGGACAAGAAAAGACGTGGGGTTCAGTTTTTGGCTTTGATGCGTAACACCAATGTTACCTTCTCATATTGGCTGACAATGATGTTGGCCTCTCTAACAGGCTAACATCTGTGTTTGCTTCTACAACAGGTGAAAATTGTTGTTAGTTTCTCCTACAGGCTAGTGTTTGCCTTTCTGAAAAGGCAAAAAATCAGGTCAATGCCATCCTGATTCCCAACTTTGGAAATTCTTCAGTTAGGATGGTTCTGTCATAGCTAAATTCCTAAGAGGACAACCGTTTGTATATTGGCCCGGCATTTTTGCAAAAGGGCATTTTACCATTTAAATGATCCATCATCATCATCATCATCACAAATGCATTTAGCTTTGTTTGTGTATATGTATGTGTAAAAATCTCCTAACAACCAGCCCACATGCAAGCAGTTGTAATGTTGTGGTTACAGATCAAGCAGATATTCTTTCCCAGTTTTAACTGAGGGATTTCATAATCCGCCCTCGCACATTGCCCCAAGCAACAACACAATAATATCACATGCCACATAGCAACAGTGTGAAAATTTGCACCTGAAGAGCATTTGACACCCCACCATCCACTCCGCAACTCGACATCAAGTAATTAGCTTGCACCCACTCAGCAGGCAATCATGACAAGCTATTTGCACCTATTGATAACACTTTATTGGCATTCCAGTGAAGCTTGTGCTTTTTTTCCCTATAATGCACTTGTCTTTTCTTCCAGTTAATTCATCTTAATGGCCTGTAACAGTGTTGCTGTATGTTTTAGCCCATTCAGAACGAATTCATTATACCTGACTGTTTTCTAAAGCATACTGTAGTGTTTTTCTATTGCTGAATGTACCGTTCTGCCCTTCTAGGCAGCCATTAATTTCACTGCAGGGCAACTGTCAGAGACTTTAAGCCACCTTTGATAAAGATCAAGACAGTGAAGATCATGTCTATTTCAAATTACATTAACATCACATGCTAATGCAGGGTGTACAAGTTTGTTACCTATGAGGGACCAAAGCATAAACACTGACCATGTCAGGATTAATAATCCCACTGAGGAAGAAAGACCGGTCCCAGTGTGGTAAAATATTAAATTGACAGGTATGGTATGAATCGTGGTAAGTTTAGGTTTAGGGTTTGCCATTAGGATTAGGGTTTGGGTTAGGGTGTACATTTGAACTATGCTGTAACTTTGACAAGAGACAAAAGACGTTGCTTTAACTGTGATGAAAAACCTTCCTCAGGGAGGTTTCTATAAGTTATTTTTCTTGCTGTACTAAAATAATTGGAAATCAACCAAAAAACACATTCAAAATCCTAAGTATGCTTTGGAAAATTGGTTGGATGTAAATTTGATCTGTAGTGAAGGGGATAATACCTGCAAACTGTGGTAGCATTGTCCTTAAAATATCAATAATTCCAACTGTAAGTACTTTTTCAAAGGAAAGTGTACACACGTTTGTTACCTATTGAGCATTTCTGGAATAAACACTTTCCATGTCAGGACCAGTAGTCCTCATGGGGACCAATGCAGCAATAATGGGATTACTGACGTTGTGGTTAAGTTAAGGGGTAGGGTATTAATAGAGGTTAGGCTGAAGTTAGGGGTAGGCTGTACGTATGAATGAAAGTCAATATAAAGTCCCGAGAAGGATAGCTGGGTTCTGATGTCTGACAAGAGACAATGCATATTGCTGTAACTGTGATGTATCACCTACCTCAGGCAGGTTTCTCTAAGTTCTTTTCATGTTGTACTGAAATGATTGGAAATCAATGGCTGCCCTGAAGGAACTACAGGAAAACACATTCAAAACTCGAAGTATGCTACGGGAAAATTGGGTGTGGGGTAATTTGACTGGTCGTGAGTGTGATAACACCTGCAAAATATGGCAGCATTATCCCTGAAATATCAATATTGCTAGCTGTATTCTCTAGAGATATTCACAAGTCGTGTGTTATTCCCAGAGCTCCAACATTCGTGGAGGAAAGAAAGAGTGAAATACTGGTTGGTAAAATAACACTTAAATATAGCTCTTGAACATAAAGACACATTGCAGCGTTTAAGTGTGAAGTCTTAAACACCTGCATTTAGCTTTTCTTTCATAGCAATTTCAAGTTATTTTCTTTCTCTAACTACCGTGCTTGTAGTTTTTATTGCAGAGTAAAAAGAGTTTGACTGAACTGTGAAGTAGTGCCGTAAATACACAATCGCAAACAATAACATTCACAAAAGGATCTTTGACAAAAGTGAAAGACAAGATATCACACAAGGTATCTTTAATATGTTTTTCTTCTTGCTTTATATATTTGAACATCCAGAAAATAATCTACAGGAAGTCATTTAA
>CAEMYA010000048.1:879329-905614 GCA_903131615.1 Diplodus sargus
GCCTATCAACACAATTTAAAAACTGGTACACAGCTTGAGGGCTGCTCCAACACATAAGTCGGACTGAGACTCACTGAGGCTCCGTCTTGCTGCTATGTCATCTTAAATATGTCACGTGATTTTGACGTGCCGGCGCGTTAATCGACCTCAGAGGGTTTAACAAATGTAACTTCAATCTCAGAGCAGACAAAGTCATTTGCCCCCCCTGCGATCTCTGGCGCCCCCCTTGGGAGGCGCGCCACCCAGGTTGGGAACCACTGGTCTAGGGTACAACAGCTGTATCTTATAGGATGCTGCCCCAGTGACCAGCCAATGTACACATAAAAGTACTAATATAAATCTTCTTTTCTGAAAGTGCAGGTCTCCTTAAAAATATCCAGTGAGTTCATACTTACAACTGCCAAAACCAAGACTCGAACTGCAGGCGCCTGTTCGACAGCCTCATTGCCTGTAACTTTCAACTGAAAATCCACCAGTTACACTTTTACGAAAACATGTTATTGTTGTTTTTGGTCCGTTTTTTAGAGATATATTTTCAGTAGTTTTTCGCAGGGAACAACCTCAGTGTAGCCAACAGTCAACTTTCTTTGAGAGAAGATCATTTTTCAGCTATCCGAAAGCATCAACAGTAAATGTCAGATTTTAGTAAAAGAGCAAGGTGCGTCTTTATAAACACATTTTTCAGCAGCATTAAGCGATCGTACGGGGAGAAATTCATCATTGAAGAAGCCGAGATAAATATCTGTGTGCAGAGTCCTCTGCAGTCGGCCTCAGCGTGCATCCTTTTGATCCGTTGTCAGTAGTCTGTGAAATACAGCGTCCTCTTTAATGGGTTTTTCATTATTTTCATTATAAGTTGGCTGAACGCGTTGTAGTATTGTCCTCTTCTTTTGTCGTCTGGAAACACATAATGTGCTATTCACTTATGGAAAATGTAAGCAGAAGGAGACAACACTGGTAAATAACATCGATTTTCATCACATCACCGGAGTGTGTGGCGGTGGATTTTTTCAGTTAAACCCACTAAACTTTGTGGAGTGAGAAGAGGCATCGGGGATGACAGGAGAGAATCTGCGCTGACATTTGCTTTGTGGATCTGTAAAGCTGAAACAACAAATACAGACATTATCGTTATCAGATACAGTCGGTGCCACATTTTGTTTTCTGATACCTGTCAGTGTGTGGGATTGGAGCTTTATGTCACGTTTAATATTGCTATGATGGGGGCGATGAAAATGCTGTTCGGCAGCGAAATAGAGCACCAGATGGGGAAATAAAGGTGCATAAACAGCCAACAAAAAAACAACTGTAAACATCACTAAGCTGACAATAATTCAAGCTGTACCAGAAGTGTATTTAGATATATTTCAAGTGTCAAAAAGCTCATGTAAATATGTCACATGCTGCTCTTAAACTTCCAACATTAATGGCTTTCACAGAGTGAGGGTGAGATTAAGCCTGTTTCTCATGCAGTGTGTCACTGTCAGGCTTGACACTCGGCGGTAACTAAATTCAACATTTACAAGCTTAATTATCACAATAACTATAATTAATATAATGAAATGTAATTACAGTTATTACCGAACGCTTGAGTAAAAAAAAAAAAAGAAAACAGCCTAGTTTTTAATTACACTGACAGAAACCTATGTGTCAAACAGAGACAAATAAACTCCATTCAGTAGAAAATACTCCTTGAAGGTCAAATTAATTCTGGATTTTTTAATCTTTTAACACACAGTATAGATGCGTCTCAGTTCTTTTCTCATTTGGAGTTGAAATGTTTCAGATAATGTGTTATTAATAATGCTCCCTGCAGAGTGGGCTTTTTTGCACCATGCTTGATAAATGAGACATATTCCGTTTAATATTTGCATGATGAAGGGCATCTGGGGCAAAACGGCTGCAGATAAGGTGATGATGAAGAACTGGTTCAGACCAGTTTTATCTGTTCATGCGTTCGTGTGTGTATGTGGGTCCAGCATGTGAATGTGTAGGGGTGTTGTATTATTGAGCGAAAGTGTGTATTTGTGATTCAAGAAGCCATAACGACTTTTAATAGATGCGGACAAATGTCTAAAGTGCTCCTCACATCTTCCTCTCTCAATGAGTCATTTTGTGTCATTGAAGCTCGTTTTTCTTTACAGCAAGAAAAAGTTCTGTCAACGGGTTGAGATAAATTCACTTGTTCCCTCTGCAGCCTCCATCCATCTGGCAGATTGTTGCACTATTATCAGGAAAATGACACTTGATTCTCGATGGTAATCGAAGTAAGCGGATTTGTTTTAGAAACAAGTGAAATTATCCATCAATTTTGGCAATTTAGGACTCTAGATGGAGACTGAATAACTCATTGGGGTGTGTTTGTAAGTTGGTTAGGTTTGGGTTTGGGTTAGGGTGATAGAAAAAATTTGGAGACTTATTTTGAAATGATAACTCAGAATTCATTAAATTTAGGACTTGTTTTTGTGGTTTAAGCCATCATTTCTATTGGACATGATAACATTGTACTCTCCAAGTGACTTGCTGATCTCAGAATGCACAAATATCACTGAAATACTGTCTGCACGAGCAGTTGCAAAGGAGTTATTTGATTAGATTAAATATGGCTAGAATTGTAGTTTAAAACATTCATTGCACTGTGTTGCAAAGATGTTTACTGAAGTTAGCATGCTAATCAGCTCTTACCTGCCCGTCCTGTCTCAGAATACCACTTTGTATCGACAAGAGTGTGATACTTCCCTTAGTTTCAGCTGGCAGATATATATGAACAAAATAAACCCTCAAATTATCATGAAATTAAACAGCATAGTTTTGGTCAGCACTGCTGTAAATCGCCTCTGTACTTTATCCCTGTTGTCAGACTGGTCTCCGACAGTCTTGGAGCCTGTGTTCAGTCCCAGTTCGGTCTCATGTCAGGCTGCCAGATCCAGTTGAGCTGAACCGTTGCCCAAGGGTCAAACTCTTGAGCCACTGGCAACATTTAACTGAACCATTTTCTAATTATCTAACGGCCAAAAGCTACAGCCAAGGATAACTAGCAAAGAGCGGCAGTTGTCAGTTACTCTGATACTTGACTAAGAGCCACATTACAATAAACCATCCTTCAAAATTAGAGGTATAAGTAGTAGTTAAGGCGCTATCCTTAAAACATTGATTCATCCTCTAAAGATCCTTGCACGTATAGTAATAAGAAGAGGAAGAAGCAGAAGAATCTGTATTTATGTCACATATCCTACAATGTACAACACTGTGAAGCTAGTACTCTGCATTTAACCCATCCTAAGGGAGCAGTGGGCAGCTACAGTGCCCGAAGACCAGCTCAAGATCTGAGTCAGTGCCTCGGTCAAGGCTACCGACAGGAGAATTAACCTAATGTGCATGTTTTGATGACGGAGGAAACCTGAGTACACAGAGGAATCCTGCGTGTGTGCACCTGTTTGTATATCCGTGTGACTCCATGTTTCTACAGGCTCCCAAAATCCCCAGAGCTGGATCCTCCACCCTGAGGGTGAAGCCATGTGAAAATTGCCAAACACTCTCCAGATCCCCCCTGGGCGGCGTTAAAAGCCTTTCAGTACAGTAGTCACTATTCGTTTTTCCTTTCCGATTTGATACCGGGCTACTTAGCAGGCACCCTGTTAGGGACTTAAGTGCAGCCAGTGTGAGTGTGTTGGGGGTGAAGAGAAGCCATCCATGATTCATGTGACATGCTCTGTGCCCTTGACATGCTTGGTGTTTTCAGGGCTTGCTTAGTATCTTATCAGGAGGAGGTGCCAAGCGTGCAGCACACGCTGTGGTGCCTGCTCATACGGCACTGGAGAGGCATCCTCCCAGACCAAAAATCCATATTTATTTGAAACAAAAAAAGTGAGGAGACTTCTGATACATTTCGTGCTTTTAAACTTTTGCAAAGTCAGATTTTGTGTTCTCATCATCTAGGCCAAACGAATCTGCACGAAATACGCCAGAGGGCTTCTTTCCTTCTCTGCCAAAACTGTAGAGTACAACCGCAGTGTATGAATGATCTTGGCCTGGACTGTCAGTACTAGCCATGCTCTGTATTTAAACCCTGTGATATATCCTTCATTTCACCTCCCGTGAGTAAGATTTTTTGACAGTCTCTCTCCCGCTCAGTCCTCCCTGCTCCCTCACACCTATCTCCCACCTTTCAACCTATTCATCCTTTGCTCACTTATCTAATTTTTCTTCCCCTCTTCCTCCCCCCTCCCCCCTCCCTCTGTGGCCTCCAGTCCAGCCCCACATCACCCAGCTGAAAAACGTGACAGCCGTAGAGGGCAGCGCCGCCATGATCTCCTGTGTGGCTGACGGCGAGCCTCTACCCGACATTTCCTGGAGGAGAGCCAGCGACGGCCGGACCTTCGTGGACGGAGACAAGGTAGAACCTGCCAAAAAGTCCATCTGGCTCTTTGTATGTGTATGTGCGTGTGTGTGTGTGTGTGTGTGTGTGTGTGTCTGTGTGTCCATCATCGTACAGCAATGGCTTAGGCTGTACTGTAAGTTTGAGCACATATGACATTGGGCCGATGTAAACGGGATGGAAGAAAGGACATTAACTGATTTTGCTTGCTAATATTTAGGTGACAAACTCTGCGTGTTTCTTAACATCTGGTGTGTTGCGGAGCTTTGATTTGCTGGTCGGCAGTGGCATCTTCCTGGGTATTCCCCTCTAACTTTAATGTAGACAGATGGAATGGAAATAACTTGTTTGCTCCATTGTTTGTCCCCTTTTCTTGGTTTTGTATCCATTCCTTCCCGATGGCTATATGATTTTTGCTACACAATAAAAGGCCATCAATGCAGCATCTTTGACTGAAGTTGCGGACTTTAGCGCTCATCTTTGACAGCCTTGTTCAGATCTTCTCCTCTCAAAATATTTCACTAGCTTGTCCTCAAGAGCAGAGTGTTTCCATGTGCTGGAGGCTTCATAGCCTTGTTAGCTAGCTACACCACACACAAGGGGTTTGGAGCCTGTAGCTCCTTCAGTATAGCGATGAAACAGAATTTTATTAGCTGTTGTTGCGTTTGCGGTTGAATTTAGTTTTTCTCTTTTGAGTGTCTGTCATGGTTTGAGTTGTGGTTCTGTTATCGAGACGTTGTATCCTGATGTGTCATGTCTCACCTTCTACTTCCTGTCTTTGTCTGGTTTCCTGCCCTCATTGCTTCTCACCTGTGATCTATCAGATAATCACCTCTTGTGTTTTTAGGTCCTTGTCTTCCCCTCTCTCTTCGTTAGTTCGTCTTTGCTGTCTCCATGTCCCTTTTTCCCATCGTCTGTCCAGCTTTTTCATTCCTTATTCCTTGCGTTATTTCTGGTTTCTACTTTGCTTTTGGCTTGTACTTTGTTTTGCTTTTGTTCTTGAAGTTCTTGAGGTTTGTTTTCTGCCTTTGTTGCTTTTGTTTTGGATTTTGGATTTACAGCTTTCTGTAGTTAAGTTTGCTTTTTGTTTCTACCTGCCTGCCTGTGTGTCTTGTGTTTGGGTCCCCTTTGTGAAATGGTGACAGTGTCTCCATTATCTTCACTGTTTCTCGGCCTCAGCAGCCCCAGTAAAAAATGTAGTTTGTTCATTTTTTTCTGTTTCCAGCTAGCAAATTGAAACTGACCGACCAACCCTTTCTCGAGCAGAAAACACTGCTCCTGAAACATTTTGTCAGTAGCCCCGCCTTTAATTCTGTGACTTTGTGACATCACACTACATCATCATGCCACACATTTACATCAGTTATGCCCAGTGGCTAGTTTGGCACATAAGAACTGATTTAGCACAGCTGCT
This sequence comes from Diplodus sargus, assembly GCA_903131615.1. Lineage (NCBI taxonomy): Eukaryota > Metazoa > Chordata > Actinopteri > Spariformes > Sparidae > Diplodus > Diplodus sargus. Next base: position 885,122 of record CAEMYA010000048.1, read on the forward strand.
CTGTTGTTGTTAGGGGTGCTGGCTCAAACATGTGTGAGCTGACCAATCACAGCAGACTTGGCACTCAGGAGGAGGGGCTTTAAAGAGAGCAAACGACCCAAGACCCAATACTAGTCCACAGCCAAGTGATTAGGAACCCCTGAATTAGATGAAGTCATGGTATTTAAGGCACTTTCAGACAATGAGTGGTTGCTCCTACTGGAGCTGATTTGGCTGGTATCTAAATCTTCCTGATTTAAACAAAGCTTATGATGTCATTCTGCAGAACTCGCTGTTAAGTCCTGTCATATTGCGTTTCCTCTATTTGAAGCTGTTAGATGAGATTATAGTCGGTGGATAGCAGCAGTCTGCGTTTGCATAGTTTTAAACTTGTCTCTGAACACGACTCTCTAGTGAAAACTTTGAATTTGCCCAAATGTCACTTTGAAATGACTTTGAAATGCAAACCTGTTTTCCGACTGGCTTTTGTTGAGTTTCACTAATGAGGATATTTTGAAAGGTTTTAATAAAACAAAGGTGTCCTTGAATTAGCCGAACTCAAAGAAGACCACAAAATCATCTCACTGCAGATTAAGCTTAAAAACGGCTGAAAACTGATCTCATGTCTAAACAAGAGTACACGTGGGATGTTTTGCTTACGTGACCATTAAACTCGTCACTGTTTTTATTTATGTGGAGTAAATTGGACTCGGTCTGGATGAGCACTAAAAGAAATAGGCGACATTAGCAAGTGATAGCTCGTATATGTCCTCGTAAGAATAAAAGCGGACATCATCGTTCCCATCTGCCATACATGAAATGCTGCAATTAGAGTCGTTTATTGCCAACAGCGCGGCACCAGGCCCGTCTAAAGGTGGATGCTGATTACGTTTACATTTCAAGAGTTCATTATTGATCTTCCTCTCTGAGTGCAGAGCCTCGTGTTGTATACAGAGAGCAGACACTTATGTTGCTTTTCTTTTTTTGTATAACTGACGTGCGAAGCCTCAAAGACTCTTACAAAATCAAAGCTGCCCTCGAACAAAACATGCACACTCACCTTGGTGCATGCTTTTTTTTTTTTTTCTTTTTATGCAGGGAATGTTTAAATCTCTCGACTTTGCTGAGATTATTATCTCAAGGGAAATCAGCAGCGCGCATTTATTTTGATTAGCTCTCAGCACAAAGAAGCAGCAAGAACCTTGAAGTTTTCCGGGCAAACGTTAATACTTTCAGTCTGCACTCCTCTCCTTCGACGACACTGACATTTTACGTAATCCAACTTAAGGAACTGAAAAGATACGTTGTGTTTTCCCCCTCTGAGCATTCATTGCTCGCTTCCATGAGAACGGCCTCACCAATCAGAAATCGAATGAGGTGCAGCGGCTTTTTTCTTGGAAAAGTAATTATTCCTGAACGAGCCGCCATCAGTGTCAAAATCGTGAGCGCTTTTCCGTCACAGCTTTCCCGGCGAGAGGCTTGGAGCTCTCACAGAGGGAAAAAAAGAAAAACAAAGATGGCAGCCCTTCTTTTGCTGGGGAAAAAAAGGTCACCGGCGAGATAAATGAATGTGTGCATTGGCTCGAATCGCTCGGGTTGATAAATCACAGCCGAAAATGAGAGTAAGTGCTCCTCTTCCCGCCGCAAATGCAATTATGGAAATGCGTGGTGCAAACCAACACACCTAAACATACGCAAAGACAAACACGGGCCTGTGCGGCGCACGGCGTGATGGATGGCCGCAGTCATTTAGGTTTAAGGCGGGATGTTCCTCTCTCAATTTGCTCTCCAATCTGCATATCCAGTCCACACACACACACACACACACACACACACTGCTCGGTTGTTGAGAAGCTTCAAAGGGCTCAGTTTTTTGCTCACTGCATAACGTTGCTCCCATTTTTCTCATTCTTCATCAACTGGCACCTTGACCCTCGGTAAGAGACCATAATGGGATGCGGTTCCCCCGAATTTAATTACGAGCGGAGCTGTGATTTGAGTCGGGGTATTGTTTCAGTGCTCTAGTATTGTGCTGCCGCTCCGTAGGCCCCAGTCCATTCACACTAAACACCCAGAGCTGAAGAGCTGCCAACACCGAAAGCCTGTACTGCTAGATTGACGAGCTGTATGTGATGCAACAGACTCCATCTTTGAAGAAGACATATTGTACATATTTTCAGGTTTACATGCTTCTCACACTGTTCAGGGCTGCAGGTCTGTATTTCCTCTGTCTGAATCGTCTCTTTAAACCTTGAAACTCCCACATTGTGTCATTATTGTTCTGTTTTCCAATCAACGCCTCATCACAAAAGAGGCGTACTATAATGCAAAGTTCATTTAAACCAGATGATAGTATTGTCCTCTGTTGGCCTTCGTTTCTACGCACCTGAAGCCATTATTAAATGTCATTTTGTTGACAATGCAGTAATCATTACGTTGTCGCAAAATATGACCAGCCTGTGTTCGGTCCCCCCACCAGACTGTAGGAGTAAGCCCAAGTGAGACGAGTGTGTTTCCAGGCTCGCTGACATTTACAGCTGACATTTTTAATATGTGAGTTCTCCGGCAATTGGACTGAGGTAACACAGGAACGGTCTCCATAATCCTATTTGAGAGGCTGCATCAGAGATTCTCATGCTCACTGTAAACGCACGTTTTCTGAGGGTCTTATGGATCTGATCGGGACGGGATTTCATATATTCCTGCCCTCCTTTTCATCTGCTTCTGCTTTCATCTCCCGGCAGCTCCCTCTACTTGCACATTTCTTCGCCTTTTATCTCCGTGCTGTCGTGTTGCTCACGTGTTTACAGTATGTGTGAGTGCAGTCGCAGGGACTATGAAGGTGTCCGTGCGCGTGCGCCTCGCTGTTGTGTTCACGTCTGGCCGCTCGCCTTGTCGTTCGAATGAGCTGCATATCAAACAGGCTGCGCTTTAGGGGCTGAGTTCGTCTCTAGACAGACCCTGTCAGTTGGCAGGGGGGGGGAGCAGCGGCGGTGATGGAGGCGGTGGGAGGGGGATAGCAAGTAATTTCCTGACTCAGAAGCTCCCTCCTGGAAGATTTCCTCTCTCTCTCTCCTCCCTCATCCTCAGCATTCCTATTCATCGCACACCCTCCCAATCCCATTGACCTCAGCTGGCGAGGCAAACAAGCAAAGTGTGCAGTGGCAGCACAAAGAGACCAGAACCGAGCCTCTAAAAGCCGCTTCACCTCATTGGTTAATAGTATGGCAACGATAAGAGCACAGATAAGCATTTCTAAACAGGATAATGCTGAAGCAGTCTGCGAGTGACAACATAAAGAGAGTGTGATTCAGAAGAGAGGCGGCCTCACGGCCGAGGCTTATGAGGCTTAGACACATAATGAGTATTAGCAGAGGCAGGGGGGTGACAGGAGGGCATTAGAAGGGGCTGGATGTGCATTGATTTACTGGGGAAATCTTTTGAGGAGGTGTGCAGAATTAGCACATCCACAGACCTATATCACAGACTTACTTATAAGTATGCAAATGTGCATAAGTAGAGGGGAATACAGACACACACACAACACAAATGCAAGAACTCATCAGTGCAGAGACAACACGCTGGAGGTCAAAAAGCAGAACAGTAACTGCTTCACATCTATATTTATTTCTAGAGTTTGTTGCTATACATGTAATGTAACTTAATAGTTAATGCAGGCAATCGATGGCAGTGAAGGGAAAGATTCACACATCTCAGAAGAAATCATCATACCAACAAAACCAAAAATGAGCAACAAGAAGTTGCAGTTCAATGAGGGATTATGTGCCAGACAATTACCTGCCAGTGACTTCCTCTAGTCTCCGCTGGTTGCGTGGCAACCTCTGGGCAACAAGAATAAATAAACAAGATATAATGAAGTAATCAGCATGTGTGTGAGGTGCTGTTGGAGGCATTTCGTTTTGGACAGAGCTGTTTCCGTCTGTTTCCAGGGTTTGTGCTAAGCTAAGAGGATGCTATCCCCTGCAACATATAGATATGAGAGCAGCACCAATGTCACTGTCGCCTTTTCTTTTAGCCAATTTAGCAGCAACCTACATGTTAACAATGACACGTTTCCCTAATCGTAGCTAAATGTACAAACCTGAAAAAGCCCCAGAAACATAGTTGGTGTACTGTAATAAGATTGTTAGCAATCTCATTCTCTTGGTGTCCCAGTCATAAATGAATTATGCTGCTGATGCATTTGGCATTTACTAGTTAGAATCTGGAAATTATGGTAACTTTTGTGTGACATCAGACTTGCACTACTGGCGGCATTTTCCACAAAACTCTGATTCTACACCCAAAGACAACATACCCACAAACGCCCCCCCTTAAAAAGAAAAACATAAATAAACATTTTTATTTTTAGCAGCACATTTACTTTTAGGGCATTTATCAGACGCTCTTGTCCAAAACGACTTACAGTAATTCATACACACAGTCATACACTGATGGCGGTAGCTGCCATAAAAGGTGCCGACCAGCTCATCAGGAGCAGTTTGGGGTTCAGTATCTTGCCCAAGGACACTTTGGCATGCGGACCAGGGGAATCGAACCAGCGACCATCCGATAACAAGACGCTGGCTTTTCCAATTGATGAATTTTCCAATCTGATGATAATTGTGATGAACACAGGCTACAAAAAGTTTTATTTGCCTCGTTGTTCAAATAAATATGTAACAAAGAAGTTGATTTGACATTCTCTTTTTCACAGACAAGGCCCTGCCATGAATGGGAAGCACAGTTGTACTTGAGTTCTTCTTATTATTCATAGAGTCTGACAGTGCCAGAGGGTATTTTCAATACAAGTACCCATCAAACAGCACATGGCATACATTATGTTGGCAATCTATTCTGCGCTCTCCAAGCCTTTGTGAGCCAAAAGCCATGGCTATCAGCTATAGTTGCAGCATCTCATGACTCCGCTAGGTAACGATGAAAAGGGTCTGCTTGTGTAATCTGAGACACTGTGGGGAAGCCAAGGTCTGATTGTGTGGAGACTGCTGACATCGACATGTTTTCTATTAAATTATCAGAGGAGCAGACACACACACACTGCACAGAGGCTTTGTGGCTAGAAAAACTATATAGTTACAATTGATCACGATTCCCTGACAACTAAAAACATCCATCTGATTGACAAACTTGCTCTTCCCAGATTGTTGCCTTCCAATTGCTCAATTAAGTCAATTAGGATAAACAGTTTTCTAGAGTAAAACCAGAAGTTATTTAGCTCAAGGCTACAAGAGTTAATAGAGGCTTGCACTCAATTTAGTGTTGAGGGTTTGTTCCTAATAAAGGAATTAGAACTAAACCAAAACAAACCAGAAAAAAAATAAAAATGCTGAGGTTGAGAGTCAAAAGAGGCTCACAGTAAACCTGTTGAGGGAGGGAATATCCTACAATTCTTTAGGAGGTTTTTGTGGCTGTAATCAGCATCTTGTTTATGTGTTTTTGCAGCATTGATTGATTTGTGATTCGGTGCTGTAATTCCCAAAGATACTTGACAATCAAATGGCTCCTCCAGTGCTTTGAAGCCTTGTCTTAGGACAGATGTTTTAGTTTATGTCTCCCAAAGTATCTGCTGCCCGGTTCGTATTCACTCCAGACCTTAAATGCTTTCTGCACCGGAAGATGCTCCAGGAAATCTAAACCATTACTGATGGACATGGACAAAAAGTGAAAACAGAAAATGTAACAGCTGCAAGCTTGTTTGGTTTTATACCGTTAGCGAGTGGATTATGGGTCGGTCAATTTGCCATTGTCAACATGTAGGTTGCCAGCTTGGAGGTTGTTGTTTTTTCCTGTAGAGGATTTTGAAAGCATTCTTTAGTTGCACTTTTTTTGGTTGCATGTGCCAAGTAGTCACATCCTGGTGCCCTGGAGCTAGCGTGCCACATAACCCTAACCCTTTTGACATACAAGGGTCTTTAAAGGTGCAATATGTATGAATTTGAGTCGAAAACATTCAAGAATTAACTGTGGTTAATTCTTTGTTTTGTAGTTTTTGTCTTATTTTGTAAATTATATTATTGTTCGTCATGTTTTACTTTTCACTTCCTGTCTTTGTTTTTTTCCCTCACTTTCTCTGTGTGCACCCGTGGCTCATTAGTTAATCGTTCCTGTGTTTGTGGCTTCTGGTTCGTCTTCAGTTTTGTATTTCTCTCTAGTTTTGTCCTTGGACTTTTCTTTTCTTGCCTTCTGTTGTTTACATTTTGGACTTTGGACATCGGCTCATCATTAAAACTCGCTTTTTGTGCTTAAACCCGCCTGCCTCTCTGTGTCTGCATCTGGGTCCTCATCATTTACACAAACCTTAACAACAATGTGTTGATTTATTCAGTCCTGTATTGCGAATGGTATGTCATTTCAGCCCTCGCATGAATCCTTGGCTTCAGGAAATAGTTTCTTTGGGGTGACCAAGGTTATCTTACAAAGGTAACGCTCTTGGGACTACAGCCGCATCCTGTCTGCAACAAGGATGCTCCTAGGCTGTTATTTCTCATTACGAGTGAACGTCGATTACGGGAATGATAGCCTCGTCTGCTGTAATTGACCCGTTGCTTCGAATTGATACCATCTGTCTTCATACAGATGTAATGACCTTGTAATAAATCGACAGTTTATTGCGTCAACCCTGGCTCTGTGTGACAAGTGACGCTTGGCTGCGAGGGAGGTCACAATGGATCAAGGGGCCTTCAATGAGTCACAAGTACAAAAGTTGGACGAGGAACTTTCTGTCAAGTACTTTGCGACAGAACTGTCCTTTGCCTTTTGGATTCCTTGGTGTGCTTATTCTTTCTCTCCAAGCTTTATACAATAACAAAGCATGGCTGTTGTTCTTTCTTTTTTTTAATTATAGTATCAAAAGTAAATTGCAAGACGTGTTATACACAAGAGCTATAATCAATCCCGTGCTTCCAAGTTAGCTGTCTCGTTAGCTGCTCTGAAATGATGTGTTTATGGTTATTTTTGATCAGACATTCACCCACCAAACCACTCATTAAGGGCAATAACTGTGTGAAAATTATAGGCATGTAAACGTCGCCGAAGGCTCCCTACAAATCAACATCGCAGTGAGATTTTCTGACCCTCTCTGGCTTGAAACTTTAACAGAGGAGCATCTTTTCTGGCTGCGGTGCTTCTTTTTGTGTGATGAAGCCGTAAAACTTGTTGCCATGGCTAACAACAAGTCGTGTGTGGCTGTTTCTGTCTCTTCAGAGTCAGGACGGGCGCTTTGAAGTCCGGGGTCGTCACGGGAAGTCAGTGTTGACGATCAGCGGCGTCAAGCTCACCGACCTGGGCCGATTTGACTGCGAAGCACTCAGCAGGATCGGAGGCCATCAGAAGAGCATGTTCCTGGACATTGAGTGTGAGTGTGTTTATTATCTGATCCGTTCTGCACATTCACACAGCTGTTTCCAGTTATTTCCCGCTAATTAGACCACACACACTGTCCTGAGCGGAGGGCTAATCGGGTAAATTAAGTGAAAACACCTGTGTGACTGCACTGTAGACTTGTATTAACATTCTCACCCCAGCTTTCCTGATCTGAACTACACTAAAAGAAAGAAACAGTGTGGAGCAATGTGATAATAATGTCTTTCTTTTAGAGGTAGTTTGGTTGTATGTAACATCATTATTGATACTTTGACATGAGTTTAAGAGGGTCTGATCTTTGATTAGCGGAGATAAATAGATAAATGATAGCCTAACAGGTGCGCTTCCCGTGAGAGAAGAGAGACCTCACGCTGTAGCCGCCCCAACACATTCTACGTAAGCCTGTTCCCAAAGAAATGATGAAAACTGAACTTGAAAATAATATTCCCATGGTGGGTCATAATTACCAGATAAAAGGTTGAAACCGTGAGATAAGTCCTAATTATGTGATAAAACATAATTATGACATTAAAAGTCATAGTCATACAAAAGTAATAATAATGAGATTGACAGCCTCAATTATGAGATTAAAAAATGTCAAAATTATGAGAAGAAGAAGTTGAAACTGTGAAATTAAAGTCGTAATTATGCGATAAAAATGTGATTCCGAAATAAGAGTTAAACGGGTAAAAAAAATAATTTATTAAACGATTGAATTAACCTCATAATTTGGACTTTTTTAAACTACCACAAGTGTTTTCAGGTAAAAACTCACAACATATAAACAGGTAACTCGGCAGCCTCTCCAGCGGCTTTCTCTTCCTCGATAGGTTATAAAACAATCCATTGTTGCTGACGAGTGTAAGTAAACTTGGGGAAAATAGTACAATTATCCAACATGACCTCTTTGTTTGGAGTAAATATTTAAGCACCGAGTTGTGTAACAATGTCTGAGGGCAAAATGAATCAGTATGTAAGCTATGGAGCCCTACTCATCTGATACAACCCCACACCTCCACGCTCTTCATCTTCATGTGTCAGCTCAGATCCATGATGGGAAAGTGAAGCACGCTCAAGCCGTCGAATCAGCAACCTAGCATTGACACGTGAACCCCCTGCGGTCTTGTTCCGAGTTCAAAAGTTCAACCACGCTTATTCCTAATAAAAAAAAATTTCACACTTGGGCTGTTTTACTTACTGAAGATCATTATAATTGTATTATAATAAACCACTCACCCCCTCAAAAGCCGCTGTATCCACAACCCCACACACAGTCTTCACAAGGGTTAATTAGTGAGATGATACCATGCATCGCCTTCGTTTTCCCCCCGCGCTGACAGATCCCCTACTTCCTTTCAAGCGAACCCATTCCTCAGCGCTGGTTGTTTGGGGTTATTTGGGGCGGGCTTTCCCCTGCCTAATGAGCTCTGAAGCAAAGATCTCCGTTTTGGCCTCGGAATGATTAGCTTCATTATGAGCTCTGTTGCCTGAACGAAACCAATGGGAAGTGCTTTTTTTTTTTCTTTCTTCTTTTTTGGTGGCAGCGTTTCCACCTTGAAGCTCAAAGGAGCAGCGAAGAGAAAGGGCACGAAAACAAATATATCCAGAGAGACAGCAGGGGGGGAGAAATGAACACTGTATCTCTGTTGTCATGTGCAAACCAATTTTATCCTCTTCTGGCTGAGGTGACTTCTGGGTTCATGGATTCCTCACTTCCAAATCTGCTTTGCATACTTCCTGAAAAAGTTGACATTTCGGGGGGGGTAAAGAAAGTCCGATGGCAAAAAAAAAAACCCCACAAATCTCACATGCATGGGCTCACTTTCCGAGCATGAAGCAAAGCCGCTGTCGTCATACTGTAAACTTGTTTTGCCCGAGCCACAGCTGACAACTCGCTCACCGACTCGACTCCCACTCTGCAGAGAGACACAGGCTGGGAGTCTGACTGTGGCGGGGCTGAGCCAGCCGTTGCCACCGAACTAATGAACTCATTTACTAAGTCACTGCAGGCTGCGGGGGGATAACGCGTCCTCGGCTGTGACAGAGAGCCAGGCATCAATCTCTTTAATGGAATCCTGCAAGCGGGCATAAAACAACCATAATGCCTCTCCGACTGAGCTGGGCTGACTGGGCCAAAAGAAACCCGCACGACAGCTCACCGCTGCGCTCGTCCATTACTGCCCTTCCTATTTGCCGGGGCAAATGAGCTTCTGTTTACATCCTTTATTTTTATTCTCTGGGAGATGATCGTAATGGAGATCCCCCCGCTCCAAGCGTGAGGTGGCTGCAATTAGGTTAAAGTTTCTTTTTTAACATCGCAGGGAGAGTTTGGGAAGTGTTAATGAAAGGCTTTCTCCTCGCCCTTTGAGGAATTTGCGGGTTAAGCCTCGGCGAGTCATTTTTGCGTCTTTGATCATCCAGCTCAGCTTCACCTTTTTAAGTTGAGTGTTTAATTGGCGGCCACAAATTCCAAACACAGCAGCGGTTACACCTCTCGCAATTAAAATCTCAGTTAAGCAAAACATTCACCTCGTGAATGAGCATGAGAGATAATATCTCTATGTTTCGGACAGATATACCAAAGTTCCTCACCAACCACACCATCTTCTACTCGTGGGAGGGGAACCCGGTGAACATAAGCTGCGACGTGATGTCCAACCCGCCCGCCACCATGTTGTGGAGGCGAGAACGCTTCACCATCTCCGCGGAGGGAACGGCCAACACGCGGGTGCACAGCGTGGAGGGCAAGTCTGTGCTGGAGGTGAGTCGAGAATCTGTCCGTCTGTGGTCAGTTTCACAAGCAATTACAGACCTCGTGCTGAGATGTAATATCTGTGCAGTTTGTATTGGTTGTTGGACCAAATAAGTAATGGAACTAATTTGGGCTCTTGCTCTAACCTATATTGGGACATTTTTCACATTTTTCTGATGGAATCAACCAGCCCCAAAAAGAGCAGATTAATCAAACTGGAAGTATCAAAGTAACTCTAACTTTCAGCTCTACTCACGATGATATATGGATTAGTTGACCCAAATTACTCCCCCCACCCCCCTTTGGCTTTTGGCCCGTGGAGCACCATTAAAACTGCTGTAACTCAGTTTTGCAGTTTGCAGTCCTCTCCCTCCTCTCTACGTCACCACAGTTGCACGACTCCTTTCTTTTTTTCCCTGAGGCAGCTCTCTTTGTCTCTTTCTTTTCTTCAACTGTTTTTCTTTGCAAGGCCTGTTTGGGAGCACGAGCTGTCACCATTAGCACTGGAAAAAAACTACATAATTTACCTTTAATTCTCCTTTTTCACTCTCCAACCACTGGTCTCCAACTGAGGGAAGTATTTGCCGTTTTAGCTACTAAATGCTCCACGTCGTTCGCCAGCTAGTCGCTCACTCTGTCGGCTGTTTAGAGCTGATGAGCTAGCGTACGGTGGGTTCATGAGAGGTGTTTTGGGAAGAAGTCGATGAGAAACAGTTCACTTGTGGCTAGAAAAATCAAAGCGCTCAAAGAAAATTTTACGTAGAGCTGGTGTTGATTCTCATGACCCATGATCAGTGCTGCTTTAAAATGCTTTTTAGGCCTTTGTGCATCACAAAGTATCTCCTTTTACCTCCCTGGAAGTAGAAATTACTTGGACATTCTCATCAGTGGGGTTTTTGTGAGAAATAGATATTTCTTATATTTCATTTGTTCAAAGCTGAGGTTCTGTGTCTGTTTCTAGGTGACTCCGATGTCCGACAGGGACTTTGGCCGCTACAACTGCACAGCCAGGAACAACATCGGAGTACGGTACCAGGAGTTCATCCTGGCTCAGGCAGGTGAGTGTGCATCCGCCGTTGTTCGGCCCGAGCTAACGAGATTGCCGATTTCATTTCAGGTCCAGAATGTGTGGAGTCAGGGATCCCACATCTTTTGAATCACCGCTCTCACACTAACCAGAACTGTTCAACTGTTTTGTAACCCTCTACCTCTCGACTAATGGTAATAGCCTTATTTGCAATTCTCAGGAAGATAAATTCCAATACAACTCCCAACCCCTATTCAGCCTAGCCTAATCTCAAATAGTGCCAGCTGATTTACCATACCCCTCGCTATTTACTGAAGTACCCCCTAATTTACGGTAGCGCAGGCTAATACACAATAGTGCAGTCCAATTATCTTTAGTGCAGATTGAATTGCTCTGGCTAAGGAGAAAAGTAGTGAGCAAAAAGCTGACCTAATACGTAGTCTTGCAGGAAAACAATGTGTTTTGGAAGTTGTTTTGACACTAATACACCAAATGCACACCGACACCCACACACTCATGTAAATGTAAAAAGTTTGAGCCCGTAATGGAGTCAGAAGAGAGACGATCTCCAGTGGAAGCTGCAGGAACTCGCTGTCCTCAAACAAACCTTGAGTAAACCAAAAAAAACAACAAAAAAAACGCTGGTGGTGTTTTATTCTAACAGGCCCACAAGTAAATACATGAGTATGCTTTTAAAGTGAGAGACGTGCCGAAAGGAAAAGGGCACATTTGTTGGTTTGCGGCTAAAACAACTCCAAGGACGAATGAAAGATGCGGCTGAGTGATGCTCTGCCGTCCCTCAAAATGAAGCAAATGATGTTAAATTGCTTTCAAGGCTTTCAGTTATTCGAGCAATAATGTCTGTTTTAAGTTTTATTATGAGAATGACAGCGATGTAATACGTGAGTCGGTGCCTGCCTGCAGCTTTAAGAGTAACATCACGTGAAGTTTAATTGCGTTATGATTTTTTTTTGGGTGAATGTCAACACGTGCTTGTGGTTTAAAAGGTTTTACTCTCAAAGTTGCTCACTATTAAACTAGTGTTGTAATACAGAATGTCTCGTGTAGATGTATTTGATGTACTCAGTGGCTTCCAAGGTTTTCGGTGAAAGTACAGTGGTTGTTCCATGATAATAGAAAGAACAGAGTAATTAATGAGACTGTCACACAATCTCGTTCATCCCGTTTTTTTCGCACAATCAGCCAAGAAAGTCAAACAAAAGGGGTTTTAAATCAACAGTGATACCTAATAACTGTTGTATAGAAGTTAATTGATTAAGAAGTTGCTCAGAAACAGCTGATTCGTGGCTGTAGAGCTCAAAGAAAGAGAAATTCCCCATAGAGCAGGTGTTGATTCACAGCAGGATCAACACTACAGACGACACAGTACGCTTCACAACACACGTTTGTCATTTGACCCGTCGTTAATACGAGAATACCGATTAGTTGTTGTTGCGTGATGATAAAGAGAACAGAGTAATTAATGAGACACGATCACATCTATCGTATTTTCCTCTACAATCAGCCCCGAAAGTGAAACAAAAGGGGTTTTAAATCAACAGTGATGCTGCTGAACTCAATAGATTAAGCTGTCTGGGCGTAGATAAAAGGCTCTAAATGTGTGTGCACAAGCATATGTGTGCATGCTATTTGAAATTTGAGATGCAGTTGGACACTCTGATAAAATATAGTGTTTATTTCCTAATAAATGGAGTTAGAATGTGCTTGGCGGAGCTTTTGGCATGTAAAACTGTGAATCCAGTTTTAATTATGGAGATTCTTCGTGGGATTTTTTGTTTGTTTGTTTTCGGTGAATTCATATTTCAGTCCAGCCACAAAATCTCCATTGTATTTACATTTTCTTTTCTCTTTTTTTGGTATTATATACATTCAGTGACACAAAAAAAATGCAAATACAACAAAAAAAAATATATATATATATATTAGAAATGTACTCTTAATTAAACAGTCGAAGTAATTGAAACCATCGTCAGTTGACGCATCCTGACTTTTGGGGATCTGTCTTTATTGTAATTGAAATGCTGTTTGTGTTTGACCCACGTCATTGTTTCTGTCTTCTCAGACGTACCGTCGAATCCGTACTCTGTGCGTCTCTCGGCCGTTTCCCAGCGCCTGGCGACCGTCACCTTCATGAAGCCCGACTCGCACGGCGGGGTGCCCATCAGCTACTACCTGGTCCAGTACAAGGAGGTCGGCTCACAGGACTGGCGGGACGTCAAGTCACACAGTGTCCAGAGTGAGTTGTGTTTACATTCATTTGATAATCTAAAAAGAGTTTCTAAATCTTGATGCTGTACTCTCCAAAATGAAGTATCGAGCTCAGCTCCATTATGTGTTTTCACTGTGAAGGACGGCTAAAAGCACACTTGAACCCACGTCTACTTTCATCTCCTTGATCCGTCAGATCAATAACAAAAGCTTTCACCTGCTCACATGCTCAGCTCATTTTATCGCCACAGCTGTAAGGTCTCCTACATTGTATATTAGAGGGGTTGGTTAGAAGCAGTGATCAGTGCCACTGAACCGTAAATAAATTACACATTTCCAGCCGTTGGAACAAAATCTGTTGTTCAGTCAAACAGAGACCACCGTGAGCCGTGTCTGAGACCTTCTGGGAGTTTTACGATCCGCTGGTCTCTAACAGAGGTTGATAAAAGACATTTTCTCAGCTCCACTCGAACATAAACCAGACATTATGCAGGTTTTAGACCATTTCACATACACAATGGCAGCTTTACCACACCACCTACCAGCAGGTGTTTGAGGAGAGAGGATGCCATCTACCTTGTTGTAATGGTGATTCCCAACTTCCTGTTTAGCTCCATAGCTGTTTCCTTGCTGAACCAGTATCTTGATAGATCTTTTGCTAAATCATAAAACTCAATTGAGTCTGTCTCTTTGTTGAATTGGAGAAACTTGATTATTTTGCATGTGATCTTTCTTGATTCCTTTTCAATTTCCATAAATGAGAGTGGCCAGGCCCAAAAGTCCCCTTTGGACATCCAGATCCATGCAGTATTCCCTGAGCAATTAATGAAAGTGTAGAAAAACACTCCATCTCGTAATGTTAAAGAAAGTAGGAAAAAAAAAGTCCTGTAAACGTGCTTTTATCCAGATTCGCAAATGGGTCTGTTCTCTATCCTCGATCCAAGTTTTGTGTAATCCTCCAGACAAACCAACCAATCGACAAACAAACGTACACGGGAGAAATCATGCCTTCCTTGGCGGAGGTAGTAAATGCTGACGGTAACGACCCCTCAGAGATCAGAATCTGGCATAAAAAAGTACTACAATGCCAAGTATACACGGACAAAACTCACAGCTGCTACTTCTACAACACTAACAGTCTAGCAGGCATTTTACCAGCATTTTCTGTCTGCTAACCCGACCGCAAATTGAACAACGGCGATCAAACATGAGTAGGAACCGTATCACATGATCTCTGGAGCGATTCTTCAAAGCCTCGGCCCTGACATGTTTTTGGGTCACGGTGAACCTCAGACACCTCGTGGGGAGAGTGCCAGAAACCCGCCGAAGCCGGAGGAACACGCTCCTCCTCTTCTTATGCTTCCATGACTACAAATTGATTTCTGAGCCTGTTGGTGGGAAAGCAGGTGAAGGATGGACGGATGGAAAATAGAAGCTGGAGGAGTAACGGCGGGGCTGATAAGCAGGTCCAACAAACCTGAAGGGCTTATCGCTAATATCCCTCATTTCAGAGTCAATTACAATATGGAGATGCAGCGCGCTGAATACTAAACTGTGGTAGTTTAAAAAGTGCACAGGAACGGGAAAGAATGAAGGATCCACATGAAGGAAAAAGGAGAAAACATCTGGAATAGAACTCGACTGCAGCTGAATTTGACCCGTCATTTGAGATTAGGACTAGGATATCAAAATTGGGAGCTGGATGAATTACAAACCAGTAAGTGGCATCATATTATCATAGGAGCCACTTGAGATATCCTCAGTTGAAGATCCTCACACACTAAACCCTTCAATATAATGAGATGCCTGGACTCGTTTCATTGGAATGCTTTTGCCCAAATTGAAACGTCTGCTTATAGCCTGGAAAGTAACCTAGCGCGGCTGCAAATTGCAGAATTTGTTTTCAGTTCCAGGACTAAAGAACTGCAAAAGCACCTATTACCATTCAAGTATTTAATTTGTGCAGACTGACAAAAACAAGTTTCACTCGAGCTCATTACACCACCGACTCTAATGCTGCTTTTTTCCTGAACAGTGAAGGTTATGTAAATAGACTCTTGTGACTGTAGAATTTAAAAAGGGATCTGTAATGTGCTCTGATAATGAGACTTCCTGTTTTCTTCAATCTTCAATGTCATTTAAAGTGCGTGTGCAACAGATGACGCTGTTCAGTCTGTGGATTTACATCTAGTCTTCTTTACCATCTGGTCTTTGAATACGCTGTTAATTGTGCAAAGGTCTCTTTTCCATACAGCAAAAGCTTTCATACTGAGAGACTTGCAACAAATGAGCACATATATAATGATGGAATCAAAGCTGTAACTCACATTATATTAGTATATCTGTATTAATTTCAATGCCCAGCTCAAATTATGACCCTAATTGTGTGTTAAGCACTAAGTGATTTTAGGGGGATTCTGGTAACGCCAACCCTTATTTGACGAACTGGGAATGACACTCAACAATCAGCTATCTTAAAAAATCTCAAGAAATATCAGAAAGCTTCTTCTGAAGTGTTTTGGGTGATCAAACAGCATCTGAAAACACCATCCCTCAACACTTTCCCCAAGTCAGAATTGGGGGTGCGATGTCTGACAACTGCCAATTTGATGAGCACACCCACTTAACCAGCCATCAGTGGAGCTTTGAGAAGAAACTGTCTGAAAATGTGCAATCTTATCCCCATCAAACAGATTATTGTGTTTCACCTCTACTTATAACAGCAGGCCTTACTTCCAACCTTTAAGTGTGGTCATTTGAAACAGATAGAAACAAAGCTTTTGCCTTTTGACATGAACCAGTTAGTTCCACTCACACCAAGATGAGCATCTGTATGGTCGGCTCACAGTTGGACTCAGTTCATCTGAAAGGTGCTGGACGGGGTTAGCTAGCAAAGTTCTTCCACACCGAACTAGGAAAACCATTTATTTACAGTTCTGGCTTTGCTTCTGAGGGCGTTATCATGTGGCAAACAGAAAAGACTCAAAAATAATAAGCCAACAAAGGTAAAAGCATTTCACCATGAACATTGTGTCCAGTGGAAACCAGTCTTTAAAAACACACCTTCAAATGTGAAAGACTGACTGATGAATAATGCAGCTGGTCCTTGGAAGCGGGTTGATAATGGAGTTGGGCCCGTGCCATGCCGTGAGCAATTGCAATCAGATTTTGTGAATTCAAGAGTGATTTTTCCATTCAGCATTGTAAAAGTCCTTGTTAATCTTGATGCTTTAAGGCCTGTTTGTTCTTTTCCTAATCCACTATGGCCCCAAACCATGAAAAACCCATTGCGCTAATACTCTGCCCCTGATCTCCACATGATTCATGGTCGCCGCATATATTTTCTTGGTGACACGGGCTCTGATCCTTTTCCTCCCTCCAGCCACAGTGGTGCTGACAGGACTGGAGCCCAACACGACGTACGAGGTCCGAGTGGCAGCCGTCAACGGAAAGGGTCAGGGAGAGTTCAGCCACACGGAGACCTTCCAGACTTTACCCATCCGTAAGTCCTCCAGCGTGACCTGGACACGGCTCGTTTCGTGACACATTCTTCACAATAAGAGCCTCTCAGCTCGTTAGGATCTGCCCCCAAAAGGGATCTTCAGATGTAGTCTAACAGCCAATTACAGATGTATGCAGTCATAATCACTTTTATTCATCGCTAGATTGGTTTTATGTTAAATTAGCTCGGGTTGATTGTTAATTATTGGCACATCCCAGCATTTCACAAATGTTGATGTGCAGGACATGATCGATTACAAAACCCCGAGAGTACCAGAGTGTGTAACACAAATAAAACAGACGATTTATTTGCGTCCTGATTTCACATAATAAAATAAAGATATGTGATAGAAATGCAGAATCCATTGAAAGCAACTCCAGCGTGCTTATGTATAAAACAGTTACAACCTCTTCATATTTCAGTGATATCCAGATTATTGGAGCCAGGAATAGATCCTGTCAAATTTGTGTCTTGATGTAAAAACTGCTGCATTAAAAGTTATATACTGCAGTGGGTTTTATGATAAGCATTTTATATATTCTGGCAATCTGGCACAGCAGGATTTGCAGTAAATCTAGGCAAGGGCGTGGAAAAGAAGCATCGCAACCGTTAATATTATACAGCAGCGCAGCTACTGAGAAGGAATGTTGGAAAGAAGAGCCAATTAGCAAAATACAGTGAATAATAAGAAGCTCCAGTCGACATTAGTTATAGCCAGGCAGTGGGAGTTGCCTTGTAATATGAATTTAATTCAGCTTAAAACCGTCTCTCTCCTTGTACCGCATCCTTATCTCATATCTCACATTGCCACCTGCTCCCCTCCCTGGGAATACACACTCACACACACAGGCACACACAGACACACACATCCTCTCACAGCCAAAGAAAAAATACACACAAAGACACATTGTTTTCCTCGCTGACGCCCTCTCCCCTCCTGTCTCCCGCAGGAGAGCCGAGTCCGCCGGCGGTCCACGGGCAGAGAGCGATGGGCAAGGCCTACAGGCTGGGGCTGGTGAAGCAGGACGACGGAGGGATGCCCATCGTGGAGTATATAGTCAAGTACAAGACTGTGAGTACTTTACCTGTCGTGCTGGTTATCCAATCTCAATTGCTGTGGTGCGAGCAGCCAAGTTTTGGAAATGTCAGTAGTGGAAGTTGTCGGCCTTCTCTCGGATATGATGGAGCTAGAGGTGATGTCTCTTCCCAGAAATCATGACGTGCCTACCACCCACCAGCCATATCACCACACAGACGTGGACGAGAAACTTGAGGAACTGTGTCCATCTTGGCTGAGCTGTAACGTAAG
This sequence comes from Diplodus sargus, assembly GCA_903131615.1. Classification (NCBI taxonomy): domain Eukaryota; kingdom Metazoa; phylum Chordata; class Actinopteri; order Spariformes; family Sparidae; genus Diplodus; species Diplodus sargus. The sequence continues at coordinate 903,303 of CAEMYA010000048.1, forward strand.
CGAGCGTGGTTAGCTTCGCCAGCTAGCCTGTAGTCCTCGTTTCCTTCTGTGCCACAGTCCACGCGCCACCATTTCAACGAACACGGCCACTAGTTTATTTCACTCACAAGTTAACTTACTTTGAAATACTTATTTGAGCGTAAGATGTGTATTAATCCACAGCTTGAAATGGTCCCCATCAAAATTTACACTTCACGCTTGTTTGAGTCACATTTGGCGAAAACTACAGCACCCAGCTGTGTCAGGACATTATCCTGCCATTTTTAAAGATGAAACTATACATGTGTGACCAACTTTAAAAGACCCTCAGGAGAAAAATCAATGTGCTTGAGTGAGTAGGAGAGTTTGAAAGTACTGAGAAGAAGCACTGACACATTCTGGGTTTTGGTGTTTTCATGGATTATCCTCTAAAACAGGATTATGTTGAATAAAAACCCATTAGAAGCAAAATAATGATTAAAGTTTCTTAAGCAAGGAGAGATATTAAACTCTTCACACCGAAATTATACCGACTGATTGAATTCATTAAAACAGAGCTCTGCCTGACTTTCCTAACCAATTATGTAAATGATTGTTCAGAGGAATTAAAGGTGCAAATGTATGTTTCTTTGTCATTTAAATCACAGCACACGCAACTGGGAATTTCAGTAAGAAAAATCTCTTTATACTTTTTTTTTACTCCAAACTGAATTTCAAAAAAGAATCAGGCAAAAAAACTTAAAGAACCATATCAAATGTTCTGCATGTGAACCCTTTAGAAATAAAAATCTCTGAGTTTGTATGACTTTCATAACAGTAATTCTGTTGTTTTAGTAAGTTTTCTTTATGCTCTGTTCTGTCATTTAACACATTTGCACAAAATTGACTCGTGCTGTTTTCCTCCGGTAACATCCCATTCACAGAACTTCTGGATCCATCTTTATGTCTCAGATAATTGTGATGATGATGTCTGTTCAATATCTATGATTGTGAGTCCTGCATAGTAATAACAGCACATCATACAAACAACCCTCTGTGACTCACTACCGTGAAAATAATAACGTTCATATTTGCCGACATATCGTAGAATTGAGCTTAATGTTCTCGCACACTGAATAAAGCGAGGCTGGCACTTCTTAATTGAACAAAGGAGGGCCAGCCGTATAAAAGAGACGTCTTTAATTTTGAAGTATGCGATTTTGTCTCGCATAAAAGACACCAAAACAGTTCGAAATCATTGATTTTTCCCTTTGTGTTTGACACAATGGCGACACAGGATGTGACACTGGGAACGCGTTTTTCCTCCCAATGGAGTGTGTGTGACTCACTAGCTTAATAGGTTCCTGTCGATTGAGTTGAGCGGGTGCGTTTGTGCCAAAATGAATAATGTTCTGCTTGAGAATCTCTATTTTTCTATCCTCGCGTCGCTTACAATTCATGTTTTAAATGATGGTACACACACACTCACAAACACACACACACACGGGCCTTCAGAACTCGCTCATCCATTTAAGAAGTTGATTTTTGTGTGTGTGTGTGTGTGTGTGTGTGTGTGCAACATAGCAAAAAGGCAGCTTAAACTCGCAAGATAAGGCGAGCGACAGACGGAGATGAAGCCAGGAAGCAGAATAGATGGCGCTCGCACAAAAACTCTCCACAGGACTAAGTGGATTTGAGCTGGTCCAATTCTCCTATCTCCCCAATGCTAATGTGTCCAAGCTGGCATTTCTGTGTCTCATTGAGGAGGCGACAGCGGTTTAAAATAATGCCGCTGCAGATGACAACACGCTGCGGAAAAGAGGGTCAGCAAGTCTCAGAGAGGCTTTTTGAAGGCCATAGCTGGGGGAAAAGGCAGTCGCTTCACACCCCGGTAACCTCGGCGCCTTGTCTGGCATCGGGAAAGTACGACCGCTTCATCATGGAGCGGCAGAAAGGACAAACCTGCAGACAAGTCACAGTCACATAATGTTGCAAACATCTGCACCCTGGACCTTGACTTTAGAGAGGCGAGTTCTGTTCATGGAGGTAGAGGTAAGGCACATTTGGCATGCTCACAATGTGCAGCTCACAGCCTGGCGCTTCAGTTTCCAATCCAAAAGAGGAAGGAAGGAAGAAAGGGAAGACAGAATGAAAGGCCAGAAAAAGAGAAAAGGGCAGCAGCCACAAAGGAACAGAAAGGTATCAGAGGAACTTGTGTGAACTTGATGAAAAGCAGAGGATTACCCTTTTCTCCTTACTTATGCAAGTGGGCGTTTCACAACTGCAACGGAATTTCTTTCTGCTGTAACCCTCCGAATCCCCAGATTAAACACACAAAGGGTAAGCTGCTGTTT
>CAEMYA010000048.1:908951-987117 GCA_903131615.1 Diplodus sargus
TTTTACCAAATCAAATTTTTCTTTTCACTGTCTAAATGGCAGCGCTGCCCCCTCTGCCCTTCAAGATTACAACATTGTGTTTCCAACACCAGATTTTGTGTTTTGCCCTGTGAACTCTTTTTGCATGGCTCCATCAGACCGCTGTGTTGACAAAAGCACTCTTTGTACGAAGACATCACGGTGACATCACATTAGAAAAGTAGACAACTTGTTAAATGTACTATGATGGACTTTAAATGGTTACAAAACCGTCTCAATTTAATACAGTTAATATGACATCAGGGAAAAAGAAGAATATTTTATTTTTCTGTTTTTGTATAGTTATTGTAGTGCTATAATTCTTAAAGGGGCAGTTTGTAAGAATTCTGTCAGGGATGAACCAAGTGCTCGCCTAGTAATCAGTACAGAGTATGTACTTTCCACATCATACAAGTAAAGGTTAGATGATCTCCCATTGGCTCGCTTCTACCTCGGGTTGGAAAATGTCTCTACTAAGTTAGCATGCTAACCAGCTAGCCCCAGCGCCTCCTGCTGTAAAGCTCCTGTGCTAGCAGTGTAAACGCCAACAAACATCTGGTACCCAAGCTCCCATTCTGGACCGCTAGCTACATGCCTAATGGCAGCTACTACAGCTACATGGTAAATATAATATGTGGTGAATATAAATAAAACACATCTGGTCAGCTAGTCCGAGTTCCCAGTCTGGACTGCTCGCTGCACAGCTAACTGAGCTAATGGCAGCTGCAGTAACAGAGTTACTCTGGTGATATGCTGATCCTTATTTGCTTATTTGAGTATGAATTTCACAGGTGCCTAATTAGTACATATTGCACCTCTGATGCACGTCACTGAGTTAGATTCTGGAGCGGAAGGGTCCAACTGCCTGAGGGAAAAGCTCTGTAGTCTGTTGGTATGGTAGGGCACGTTGTCCATTGGGGTTGCAAGAATCAACATAAAAACCAAAGTGCCTTGTGGCAGCTTTGAGGAGACCGGATCTTTTATGATTAAGCACACTCAACCAAGGAAAACCAGGAAATACAAAAGAAAGTACAACCTTAATTTAAAAACTCTTCTGCCTTCTTATCCAGGTTGTCCTATGCACTGATAAAGTCATGAACACTACATGTATCAAAGTTGATTAAATGTATATAGGCTGATTACATCAACAGAACAAAAATCAACAGAATAGAATGGTCACACTGGACTTCCGCTGTACAAAACTGTTTCTTTTTCTCTAAAAAGAAGTGGAAATCGTTAAAACTTACGTCCGTAACATTAACCTCATATTGTTAAATTATCAAGACTGTTTCTTTTTATGTTCAGGAATATTCAGGGTATCATTAAAAAGGAAACCTGAGGATACCTGTGGTTAAAAGTGCAATTACGTGGGTATTATGCTTGATTATAATAAGGAGGTACGTACACTTCAATATGTTCATTTTATGCAACTTAATACTTACTTAACGCGGTGCATTGTTATAGATTTAACAGTCAAGCAGCATGATATAAAGAAGTTAAAATCACCTCCAACTTTAAAAGACTTTAAGTACCTCCCACTCACAATACTTCTCCACTTAAGTAAATTGTTGAATACGACCAAAGTTCTTCCTCTTCCGACAAACTTAATTAAGAGAAAAAGTGGAAATAAGGCCCGCAGTATGGGATTGCTTGTGTTCAGCTTTGTTGTGGCTGCTGTACTTTTCCTGGCTCTCCCCGCAGTCACGCCCCATTAAAAAAAGAAAAAGCCTTGATTGAAACAGGCGTCATAGATTTTGTTCGAGGAGCGTTGCAATAATCTCATCAAAGCACTTGCGGAAAATAATCTGCAAAGGCCTCTCTCCTCTCCTGTGAGCCCGAGTGGAACTTTTTCCCGGAAGCGCTGCCAGCAAATCAAAATGGGAAATGAGTACTTTATTGCTGTCCATTACATTAATCAGCCCGCTCGTAAATTTTCAGAATGGAAGTCATTAGTTTTAAAGCAGTGTACAGAGAAAGCTGCATGACAATCAGCTCTGTTGTCATTTAGTGAGTAAAAAAGGCTCCTTGTCCGCTCACCAGGCTACGTGAGGGGGAACCTTTTGAATTTTTGACTCCATCCCCAGAGGCATCATGTTTTCAGTTTGTCCGTCTGTCCATACCATTGACTGTAGCAGATATGGACTCAGCTTCCAGTCTTGAAAGTGAAGCCAATGTAGAGGTGCCTTAAACATGCATGGCGAATCTAGTCCAATTGTATGTAAGCTTATGAAAAAATAACTCGATTATCTGGTCTCAGTCGCTAGTTTCCAGTCATCCTCAACACAGCACAATGTTTATTTTGTAAAGTTTGGTCTCATTAAGAGTAAAATAGACAATAAAGTATGGGATATGCTAGTGATTGACGAGGCCTCAGATTATCTCTAGATTCTAATCAGGATATCCTCCGTGGCTCATCCAAATACGGTTGCTTCCGGTTCCAAAAAGCCAAGATGGCGACCGTGGTGTAGCTGATCTCGAGCCTTTAAAACCGTACTCACCACGCCACTGGTTGACGTCGGAGTGAGTTTTTTTCTGTCTATCCATCCGCCCCATTCTTGTGAACGTCATATTTTGGAAACACCTTAAGGGAACATCTTCAAATTTTCATTAAAGTCTTCAAATTTGGTGGTCACTTTGCTAACGTTTAGTGTTGTGGTGCTCGAGATCTTGGTCCACCTTTTGAAGGTCGATGTCTCGTCTCAAAATCAACCACATTTATGCTCATTGTACTCAGTTTGTATGCGTTGTGCAACTCACACTTGTCTCGGTGAGCCTCTTGGTGAGTTTATGGACGTATGGGTGTGACTGCAGCTTGACTGCTTTGTGGAGCCATACAATGAGGCAGTAATTCCAGTTATTATGATACAGAATACATTTCATGGATTTTTCCACAGCCCCCGCTGAATAAATTGCCTGCAATCTCAGGTGCATTTAGATATGAAATAACTATAATACTAGCATTCACAGCTTGGTATTCAGATAGGAAGAATAGATGCATGTTACAGTAAAACATCAGTTAAATTCTGTTTACCAAGTCCAGTGAGCAGCCTCTTAAGCTCCTGAAGAATCTGTATTATTCCACAAGAAAAAGCCGGAACAAAGGCAAACAAAAAGGCATCTGTTGCTCAGTGATGTACCCGACAAATTTCTAAGATTAAATCTAAAAATATGGACTATCAGCCAAACATCTCGCAGGATACAAACAGGCTGATCAACAGGGATTGGACTGCAAAGTGATTGTCGATACGCTCATCGTATCACCGATTCGAGTAAAAGGCTACAGTCTTTAACAATATGATACCAGATCGGGGATCATGTTTACATGTTTACTCGCTCATTTATTCATTGAACAGAGATAATCCTGCTCAGATGAAAGGATTGCGTTTCCGAGGGAGTGCATTTAACACCCGACAATATCACTATCAACTATGTAAATATTTTATCACGAGTGAGAGAAGCAGGCAGCCGACATCCTGCTGAGCTTGAAAGAGCAGGAACAACCGCACCGTTTGAAAGCAGCAGAGAGATTATACCACATTTTTGTTTTTTACACCATCCCGAGCTTTAATCAGTTAAAATTTGCAATATAGGAGTGACTTTCCCTGACCGTGACGACATTAAGCCAGCGTTTCTGTCTCTGACGCTTCATGAAAAACAACGTGCCTCCGAATGTTTTATGCTGTTTCAGTCATTATGCCTAAGAAACCGGGTGTGCGGCTGCTAAAAATGTGCCACTGGCATGAAAACAATAAAATATAGTATATTTTTTATGCTGTTAAAAGTGAATAGTAATGGTTTGTTGCATTTCTGTTTATTTAATATGGCAAAATAAGGGACAATTGATGTCTTTAAATGTATCATTTCCAGTTTTTTTTTACTTGATACTAGTTGTACATCCATTTGCTATTGATGTCCCTCTTTCTAAAAAGGCATATTTGAAAACGACACCTGATATTAATGTTGTTTTTTTAGCATCTGAACTGCATTCATACATGTTTTTAATGACACAGGTGTTTTTCATATATACGTTTTTTCACGTATAAACTACGAACACTGTGTAATTATTTTACATGTGAACACATTCAAACCCCACATGTAAAAACTACGTAGTTTTAGCCACGTGATCTATAAACTTCAAGTTAAAGTTTTCTTTCACATTTTTGGTTTTTCATATTGTTGAAATTTTCAGAATCAGAATTTCCTTTATTTGTCCAGCAAACAGGGAAATTTCCTCGACCATAAACTGTCTCATCAACATTTTGTAAAAAGCTCTGAATTGGCTCAATACTTGGGATCTTTTTCCACTCCACAAAAAGGATAACTGCCTCTTCCATTCTCAACCTGAAGTAGTTGTGCTGTATGTTGTATCTGTTGAATCGACCTGAAGGAGACTGCTCTTTACTCAGATGGATTGAAGGATTCTTACCTCTAAACAACTTTGAAAGGGCAATACAATTGAGTGAAAAGAAAAATAGAGGAAAAATTGAAAATAGATTGATTGAATTGATGGACAAATCCAATGTTTTGTATCCTGTTTGCAGGGTCAGGATTCTCATCCGACTTCCAACTAATTCAGTTTGAACTGATACAGCTGTGCAGAAAGTAGTTTTTAACATTCAGGCTGACTCTGAGAAAAGTCTGTCGAGACTGAGCGGTTACACCTTATCGAACACCAACTTTTTGCCAGGGCATTGTTAGGAATCAACACTGTGCTGTTTGAATATTATGTTACTGAAAGCACTGCTTGAATGACGAAGAGAAACGATGAAAATGAAATAAATGAATACAAAAGGCAGTTAATGCCTTCTGTCTACTGTAGGCTCAACTTTGGCTCCAAGTTCTGCTGTTGTAAAACAAACAGGGTTTTTTTTCCCATTCATAGTTCTTGTCGTGCCTCATTTTCAAACATCTGATCCCTTTTAACAGTTTAAAGTAGGGTCAAGTGGTAAACTACAGTTTGTACATGTTTGAATCAGTGCCTTTCTTTGCTGTTTAAATTCGACTTTTTCGACTACAAAGATCAAGGCAGAGACGCTCAAATTACTCCTGAAATAACCCAAGACAGCTGCAATTACAGAAAGGTGTGCAACATTCCTTTGAAGTCCTCCAAAGTTGATTATTAAGGATGTCATATTCTTCTAAGTTAAGAGTAATTTCCCATGGTTTTTCATATCCTCTGTGCCGGCTCTCGAGTGCGCTCAAGTGGGGGCTCGCCTGCTTCCTACTCGGAAATGGACGAAAAGGGGGGACACATCCCTCTCCTTCAACGTAGGAAGGATTTAATGATTAGGTTTAAGTCTCTGAGGATCTCCCTGACAAACTTTCCTTTCAACACTCCAAAGTGAGCACTTAGGAAGAATCTTCACTCGCATCCGCAAATGATTATATTCATCCCCCGACAGATTAGTGCCCGCTTCCTTCCCAATCAATGAACGCCCGTCAGGTCATCATTAATCGAGTCACTTCCTCTCAGATCGGATCGAGGGACGGTCTATCACCGCTCGCGCCTAATGACTTTGTATTGTCAAAGCAAGATGTGTATGAATTGCTTCAGGTGCCACACAAGCAGTCCGATCACTCGTGAATTGAATGGAACCGCTAATGAGCCTATATATCAACAAGTAATCAGAAGAAGTCAGTAAAAGGGTTAATAGAGCAGGGAAATAAGAATTAATGACTATTGCGTTTCAAGAATTAGGGAGTTTGCGAAAAACTCAAGTCGCACACAACAAATTAGTTTTTTCCACGAGCTGCTGAGGAAACACTGTGGCGATAAGGAAGAGTAAATACGTCTGGGTAAACACAAACCCGCTCTGAGAACATTAAGTTACTTCCACACACGTGTTGCAGGTTTATATTAGAAACACTTGTCTTGTAGCTTCAGCAGCCGTGAATTTGTCTGGTACTCCGCGAGATTAGCAACAAAATGAAGCTTGCTGGAGGGAGATAATTGATTGATAAGTCTCAACCCCTGGTCAACAAATACTGGTGCTTCCCAAATGCCATCCCAAATATCTGAGATACTCAAGACTCAACTCTCTTTCTCCCTGAAGTTTTATTCCCTTGCTTTGAATACAATTTTGTACTGTAATCCTGGATTCTCCATGGGTAATAAGTTGCCTACAGTCTCTCTTTGAATAAATCTTTAATCAACACACTCCCACTCTCGACGCTGTTTGAGTCACACTAACAATTGTTCCCTTGAAAACAACAGCAGCAGCAGGTAGCTTCAAACAGTGCCCTGAGGCAAGGGGACATAAATAAGCAATATTAGAAACACATTACACATAAACAGTAGCACTTATTATAGTGCTGTAAATGCAAATTAGATATTAACTATTGGACCGTTAATGATGTAATAAATGGGTTGCGTTACCGTGGAGAAATAGCAGTACCAACGAAATTCGGGCCGAATACCGACCCAAAGCATCCATATTTAACCCAAAAACTGAAAGAATAAAAAATCACAAACAACAAACAAATTATAAACGTCTGAAAAAAAAGAAGAAGAGGCAGAAAAGATATAAAGATAATAGTTTTGGCTCTGACATCTATTAGTGTGTTTATCAGAGATGTTTATGTCATTGGAACGAGAGAAGAGCGCCTGACCTCAATGCTGATATTGATAATGAGCACTATGTTAGATTTTTGCCATAAACAAACAACCTTTGATGACAGTTTCTCAAACTAAAGTCAACATCGGTCTATACCATCGACCATGCCCCTAAACAGATCAGAACTTCCATCGCAAAGTCAGTTTTATTAATGTCAACATGTGCCATCAGACAGTTCGTACTGTCAGTGGACACACTCACTGCTTCCTCTGGATGTTTTTGCAAAGTGATCAAGTACAGAAGGATACTTTTTTTCAGTTTCTGGACTCTGCAGTATTGTACTTTTATACAATCATATTCAAAGAAAATGATGACTCTGTCGAGACAGCGCTGTGCTGAAAAACATATCAAACGGGTTGAGTCAATGCCGGGCGACTTTATTCACATTCAGCCTTGATAAGTAAACAAACACAGGCAGGGTCGTACAGTTATTCTTTTACTTAATGCTTATATGTGTGGGGAAAAGTGTACAGCATGTACATATATGGCCTTAGCTAATGCAGTTCTTTGAAATACATAAAACCAATTAATTCCCAGTGTCGTGATAAAGTGAAAGTCACCTGTGCGAAGAGCACTTGAGTAAAAGTCTTCATTCAATGTACTTAGAGGGCTATTAAATATATACACATTAAAGGTGCAACATGTGAGAACTGACCACTAGCTGCTGCTAACTGTATCTGCCATTAGCTCGGTGTCGTATTAGCTTACTCTGCCCAAACTGGGTGCTCGGGGCACCGGGGCAGTGTTCCTGTTGTTTACTATCACACTCACCACTCTTGAGGTACAAACTGGCTAGGTGGTAGCAGATTAGCATGCTAACGTCAATTGATATCTCTGTAGCACTGTACACAGATGTCCACAACGTAATATAAAAAATTGTAATTTCCTCACATTCTGTTGGGAATTTAAGTTGATTTTTGAATGTTTTAAACTAAAATTCTTAAATATCACACCTTTAACATGTGTTATCAGGTCTTATGGCGTATTACTGCAATTACAACTACAAAACGCTGTATGTATTCTGGTAAATCGCCTCCATTGATGTCACTTTGGGGCAAAGTTGCATTGGGGGTAATGTAGGCGCCTCTCAGTGTCTGGGATTGCAGTCATGGGCACACTGTGTAAACAGTAGGGGGCTTCCGTGTTGTGAAGTGAAATAAGTATTAACTAAATACTAACTATTAGCTTATTAAAGTTGGGTTATTATAAAATGTCAACAAAGAAACTTACCAGCAGGCCCAACAACTCTGGGGTGAACCCTGTTTTATGCAGATGGAATTATACCAGTTTTCACGAGTCAAATCATTACATTTTAGAATAAAACATGCCTTTAAATAAATCAATAATTTAGATGACTCTTGGAATTAAAAAAGGAAGAAGAAGAAGATCCCTTCTCCTGACCGGGACAGTGGTGTTTACCTCCAAAGTGCAGCTTCAGCCCCTGCAGGCTGTATATCACTCTGACCTGTGGGTCATTACAGCGGGATGGTTTTCACAGCAGCTGTTAGCTCGTGCATCAGTGTGAGTGCAGGTGATCATTCAGTAGCAAGATGAGAGCAGCGTTGACCTCCATTTTCTGAGAGACCCTCTGAGAGACCCTCCTTACAGAAATGACCCCATTACTTCTCTTTACTCTGACATTATATATCGAGTGTAGCCATTGGTGACCACATGAATTTGTAGTTTATACGAAAGAATCCCAAAAAATTGTCATCATATCGAACAAATGTAATGTTTTCTTCTGTTTGCATCAATTTATTACACACGTGATTTCCTCCTGTTTTCCTCTCATTGTTATGTTTTTTGTTGATAGTGTTAGTTGGCACCTTGGCTGCTCACTTGAAAACTTCCTTGGCTGTGTTTCATCTCTGCTTATTAGATTTAAAGTTAAGCCGCTTGTCACGCTTTAATTCCTAGATCTGAGCTGTTTCACGGAGGAAGGCGTCTTGTTTCTGGCTCGCAGGATAAAGTAGCGCAAATAAATCTCAGGCTGCACTAAAGACAATGTTGGAGTGTTTTCTTTAACGCTTTCAAATTATTTCCTTTTACAATCTCTACATGTATAGTTCTGCATTCACAAAGTCAAAGGCACCCAACAGACAAACTTGGATTCTGTTCCTTCAGAAGCAAAAGCAGATTTTCATTTGATGAAATGCTGCTCTTGCCTAATTGCCTGAAAATTAATGTGCTGCAAAGTTCAAAGTAAAACTAACTTTGCAGTCCAAAATTATTATTTTTTTAACTTTCAATCCAGCCTCGCAGCAGAGCTGTTCTAAGCAGTATGTGTGTGGTTCAGCTTATTGTCATGCTCTGGACTTTTGGTTTAGTGACTTCCTGTTTTATTTTGCACATTATATCCTTATGTGTCATGTTTTACTTCTCCACATCTGGTATTTGTCTTTTTCCCGCCTTCGTCCTTTGTTGCCTCTGTTTTATTTTTTGGTGGATTTAGCCTGACGTTAATAATGTTGTGTCTGCACTTTGACAACAATCTAATATCATTGATCACTCAATGTTCTTTGATGAATGCCACAGGTACACTGCAACAGTCATGTTGCTACGTGTCATTTGTGGAAGTTAACAACCTATTTAGTCATTTAGGTATGAAGTTTTGTTGTTTCAAACGCAAAAATGCATCATTTTAGAAAACACATTAAAAAGTAAACCCACATCAGCATTTGAGAAAAACATAACAGTTCAGGAAATGGAACATGTCAGAAAACACAGAAAGGTCACATGTTGTCAGTTTTGCTGATGCAGTTTCTAAATGTATTAATGTATTTTGTGAAATGGTAGTAGTATAAATAATATACAAGGGTCTTGTTGATGTTGTTTTGGACCTTTGGGCCATCTGACAGCTGCGTCTGTACTGGACATGTTGTGCTGTGTCTGTTGATAGACACTTTCAGGTTGGTCCTACAGTTCGTCATGCACCCGTTGTATTTTAATGTAGTATAGCTCAGATAGTGTTTTTTTTATTGTTGTATTATTATTTCCAAACTTGTGAATAAATGTCAAAAAATGTCTGGCAAAAAAGGGCCACAAGTAAACAAACGTTTAATGTATCAATCCAACCTCAAACTGTCAAGATGCTGCTAAGCACTTTAGAGTAATACTACTTATCGGATCAAAGTCTGATGTCTCTGGATTTCAGTCTTTTAGGCTGAAGAGCTTTTGCTGGCATCCCCTAAAAAGAAAAAAAAAATGACACTCTAATATAATCTTCCTCTGTGAAAAGAAATGCTTTCCTTCAAATAAAAACTAGTTTCAATTAGGGAGTAAGTGTTTGCACATTAGATTACCGCAGGGTCAAAACCTTGATCTCAGTGTTGATCGCTCTCTGTCCGACAAGTCGCTTTTGTCCATGATGCATTCACTCTGCCTTAAAATCATTACAGCCGTCCGTTATTCGCGGCGTCATAAATAAATGAAACAGACCGCGGCTTTGTGTGATGTAAAAATGTAAACACTGATGTGAGAGCTTAAGGGCATCGCGGTGTTATGATGGAGAAGCGCGGAGTGTGGCTTAACGAATGGATTAGTATTCTCTTTGTCTCCTGGAATATGTGGATGCTTCGGGGGAGCTGGAGAGGTGTTGTTTACCACCTCTGAATGTGTGGCGTCAGCAGACAAATTAACTCAGATAAACTTTCAGAAGGTGAGATAGAAAACAGTAGCCTGTGGCGGTGAGAAAATATTGATCCAGCCTGCAAGTTTCAAACCCCATATCCCTGGATTCACGAAAACGCAAAGTGTTTTAATTAGAGTTCCTTTTTGCTAGGAGGTTCTCGCTCCCGCTCCGGCTTTCTGTTTGTCTCTCCCTGCTTTGACTCGCTGCCAGCCTCCGCTGTCTGCAGTCCCAGCTCTAAGTCAAGAACAAAGTCACCGACACCAGAGTCATTTGGGTTGTGACAGCCAGCACGGGTGTTTGGAAATTCGCACACTTTCGTCGTTCTGGCTCAGTACTCCTGCAGCACACTGGATTTGAAAGGGTGACACTGAGGTTAAAAGTGTTGACTCTCGGCTTTAATCTGAGGATGTTGTGAATCGGCAGCCTCGCTGTGTCATAGTCACAGTCTCAGTGCTGGATCAGACGGCCAAAGCAGAAAACGTCCGATACTCACAGACTGACCTGTAAGATGGTACGATCAGCTTAATGTTTGTATTTTCAAAATAAAAAAAAGAAACCATTGATCAATATGGAATGCGATCCAAGAGCCAAAAAAAAATCACCTTTATGTCTTTTCATTAACACTTTTCCTTGAACTCTGAGGTCAAAGAGAATCATTATCTCCCATCATGAGGAACGGTCCAGTGAACTTTTTGCATTGAGGCACCTTTCCTCAGCATTCTAAATAAATCTGCCTCGTCTTTTCAAATCAATTTTGGGAACTTGTCGAGTTGTAATATGTTTTTTTAATTATTTTCTTAATGTCTTAAAACAAGTCCCCGTCTACTTCAGTTGTTTGGGAGAATTCCGTTTTGGTTGTGAGGCTCCAGAAATGTTTTGCGAGTACGAAACTTCACACGACTTTCTGTCTACGTGGAAGTGAGTCGATAATGACTGAAATGTCACTTTTGGATGAACTGTTCCTTTGAATCTCTCTCTGGCAAGTCTTTACGGAACTGCTCCAGTTAAATCACAGTACTATCCCCTTAGCGTTTTAACAAGGAACCTCTTTGTGTGTATAAATCTTAAAATGGCCGCTTTTCCTGAAGCCTTTTGATCATAGTCGTGATGCCGGTCCCTTCTGAAAGGCTCTCTAACTCTTTGGAGTATCACATCCGAGAGTCAGAACTTGTTTAAGTGGCACCGAATCTAATTTACATGTAGTGTTTTATTGGTTATTTTTAGATTTTTTGAACATGTAATGGTTTCAGCACACTGATCCAGCCACACACTGTAAATAGATGTACTGTAAGATCCACCAAAGTTCTCTCAGATGTACATTATGTGGGTGGGAATGTGTGAAAACAAGAGTGGAGACTGCATTCAGCTCACGCTCGCTTTATGCTTTTGCCACTCCAGAGAGAAAGGCTCTGGCATCTCACTGAAGACTTCTTCTTTTTTTTCTTTTTTTTCATCTCCGAGGTGCCAGACTTCACCACTCGGCCGTCTCTTGGTGCTTCCACCTTCATATTAATGTCTGATCCCCGTTGTTAACTCGCAGGCTACCGAACACCCGTGTGAGAGCATTCTTAAGTAGGAAAGCTCATTCGCTCTCACTCTTCCACCGCTGATTACTCCTGGCAAGGCCTGACCTCCAGCTGTCAACAACGATCCTACAGTGGATGTTCAGTTTGCTCAACCCCAGGATCACTTCAGGGCACGACTCTACTCAGCTGTGCCCACTGGGAGCCTCTCTGTGCTGCGCTGCCTTCATTTTCTCATTACTTTCAATTGAGATCCGTCCCCGCTGCTAGTTCCCCAAGAGCGCTGTGCCTTTCGGAGAGCGCGGCGCTGACCGATCCGGGAGAAAAGTCTTTACAACTCTCAGCTTGGAAAACTCCCGCTTCTCCTCCCACGTGAATCTATTTAGCGCTGCGAGCTACGAAATAAGAGGCACCCGGCGGACACGGGAGCTCTGCAGCATCGGTATGCTGCCGTCGCTCGCTACAGTACCTTGAGCTGCGGTGTGGTACGTTGTGTACACGCTGACTTCTGCACCTGGAAGCAGAGGTGTCGACGCTCGGCACATGACAGGAAAGAGGCCTGAGGGCAGAAACAGGGGGAGGGAATGTGGATTTGTGAAAAGACAACTGTATCTCTCAAGTTCTGAAACAGGTCGGGAGCTGCAAAGCGTCCTCAGTTAATCCTTCTCCATCTGTTTGGAAAGCACTGTAGGTCTCTAAGTCTGAAACTTCTCTTGTTGACTGTTTCCAAAAAAGTTTTCCAAGGCTGGAACTGATCTGTTCTGAAGGAGATTCTGGTGAAATCGGGCTAATAATCGAGATCCTGCGCTGGGAGTTGAGTTGAGCGGAGTGCTGTGGATTAAGACTTATCTTCGAGTTGGAAACCGTCCAGCTGGTCCTGGAGGGAATTCATTCACCTTCGAGTAAAAGTTATTCAGGGCGTAGCTCTACATCTTACTGTACCGCTACACCTTCCGTGTATAGACTTAGCAGGCGTAGCGAGGAGGCTGAGGTCACGGCCTCTTCCCAGCAGGCGTCCGGCCCGAGCTCACGTCCTTGAGCGAGCCTGCAAACACCCACCTGCTGCGTCGCTGCCGCTCTCCAGCTGACCGCCGACCTCTTCGAGAAGAAGTGCAAGAACCACAATTGCTAACAGTGTTTTCTCCCCCCTCTGTCCTGTGTGTCTGTGTGTGTGTTTCACTGCCTTAGCAGAATCCCTGTTCAGCGGCCTGGGGCTGGGCGCGGTGGTGGGCCTCGGCCTGGGGGCGCTGCTGCTCCTCCTCGTGCTGGTGGACGTCAGCTGCTTCTTCCTGCGCCACTGCGGCCTGCTGATGTGCATCACGCGCACGCTCTGCAGCAAGAAAACAGCCACCAGCGGCAAGGGCAAAGAAATCGAGGAGGGCAAGGCCGCCTACCTGTAAGTTGTTCTGGTTATATTTTTTCTCTTTAGACACTCTAACTCCTTCAATCAGAGGTTTTCAATGGTAACAGTTGTATCAGTGTTTGCCAGTCACCGGGTCATTCATGCTTGCAGAGGGAGCATCTGCTGTGGGTGTATCTTGATGCTTGTGAGCTGAATCGGGTCATTCTGGCAACTACTGTTATTTTGCTATGTAATTTGTGCAACAATGCGCTCAAAGACCTCAAGAGAAGAATACAAACATTTACAAAAGATGTTCAGGAATTTTATTTAAAAATGTTGCATAATCGGCTTCAGACAAACGGAAAAAATACCGCCATGTTTGTCGGAAAAGTCAAAGAAGTTCCAAATTTATATAGATACCTATAGCGATTTAAAGGGGCAGTGTGTAGTTTTAGAGGAGAAATTCAAACTCAAGAATTTTAATATTTACAATATTAATGAGCTAATGATGAAATGAAAATAATGTTTTCGATAAGTGAATCAACAACCTGTTCTCGGAGGAAAATAAGGTCCCAGACCACTGTTTGAAGCAAGAAAGGTGGCAGGGTCCGCCACATATAAACAAAATAACACAGTATGACATTATCTTGTCCTTTCATGGTGCACTCTGTAGATTCTTGGGAGGAAATATTAATCAGAAGAAAAAGATCTCCGTTTATAAACAAACTCTTTGTTTTCACGATTGAATAAACGGAATAAACAAACTGACCTTAAAGGACAACGTGCCTTCATACTGTTTAACTTTGTTTATATTTGGCGGACCCTGCCACCTTTCTAGCCCCAAACAGTGTTCTGAGTTTGAATTTCTTCTCCAAAACCTCTCAGTGACCCTTTAATGTTTGTCAGAAAAGTCAAAGAAAGTTCAAATTTTGTCGAGGATTCCGCTGTGACACGTTTTTTTTTCCTTGTTTTTTTAAGTCTCACCTCTCGAGTAGACATGAACAGTGCAGCGACACCTGCTCTTATTGACTGTGAATGCGAGAAAAAAAGGAATGAGAAAAAAAGGAGACTTATTTTTACCCGTTCACTGTAGGTACACCTACAACAGCCGCCCAACCACCCTTTCAGCCACAGTATGTCTCTGATTTTGTCTTCTTCGCTAACATCAGTGCGTTTCATGCAGTGTGCTGTGAGTCCACCTTTTGACGTACCTCTTCTTGCATGCGTCGTGCGTGTGTGTGTGTACATTCATAACGTGCATGTGTGCAATCTAAACATCTCTGTGTTTGTGTCTCACGCATGCCAAATAGTCGTATCACTGCATGTACGCGTCAAACGAGCAAACTTTGCTGTATTTTCCCCTTCGTCATCAGACTGCATGCAATTTTTTCAAAAAGAGCCCACCCCCATGAAATTCATACTACAATCGATTTTCAGATTTAGTCCCAGTGCTATTTAATGCAGGGTGCCAGCCAAACCAGGGTATTGTGAGACGGCACCCACAGAGTGTGATTCATTGGCCTCAGCGGTGCCATTTTTGGGTTTAGAACTGTCAGTGTGCCAGCCCAGTGTCTGGGATGCAGCGAGAGGGCACCGAGAAGGAGGAGGAGGAGGAGGAGAGGAAGAAGAAGAGGAGGAGGAGGAGGATGAGGGGGAGGAGGAGGAGGGGGGGGATGACTTTTGCTGAATCACTAAGCTCACAGCGCTGGAGGGGCTGAGTGACTGCCTGCCTAGACAGCATGCAGGATGTGCCTCGGCTTTATGTTGGAGCAGACACTGTAGCAGCAGCTCGCACAGACATTTACAGGCCGCGTTGAGCTCTGTGATGCTGCTACAACTTCTTCACGGCCGTATTAGAGTTTGTGGCTTGGTACAGTCGCATCACAAATACAAAGCAGGCTCGCAGATGTACAGTACGGTGCTGCGCTACATACAAATTGCAGCAGAATTGTGTAAAATGGTTGTGCCAGGCAGAGGCGGATTCTTTTACAACATGGGTCTCATTTACCAACATTTATATTATATACTGTGTTTTCCCTTGTAGCTTTGTTGCTGAGATATAGGCACATGGGCACCACTTCAAAATGAGTTGGAGCATTGAAGTGACATTAGTGAACCGAGAACAAAAGACAAATCTTACAAGAACTTCGAAATCAATGCAGTAGAGGCTTAAGATGTCTAAAATACTGTTTAGTAGGGCATCTCTTGGTCCTGAGGCATCAGGAGACATGCTGATATAAAGCTGTGTGTCATCAGCATAGATGTGGAAATTTATGCCATGGCTCCTCAAGTTGTTTTCAAGTGGCGGCATATAAAAACTAGAAGGGCACTCAGCAGAGCACATTCTGTACCTCTGCCAAGGCTGTCACCGTCGGTGTACTCACCCCTCGATACCAGCCACATAAATAAGCTTGATTTATTTTTTTTATTTTTTTTCCATCAAGATCCGTGCCAAGTATTAGCACCAATTCAGGGGCCAAGACCTGTCCTTCATCTAAGTTTCATGGACATCTGTTCTGTGGTTTGTGTGTAATCCTGCCAACAAACCAACCAAACAGACACGGGTGAAAACGCATCCACGTCAGAGGTTATAACATAGACATTTGTATTCACGTATAGACGTATGCAACCTGTGATGCAGCTCAAAGTATCTGATTTACTTGTGCAGTTTCCATGGTATACAGATAAAGATATATACACATACACAAATCTGTGGGCTGTTAATGCGAGTTGATGTGTGGCGAATATTTTGCCAAGACAATCACATCAGCCATTATACCTACCTGTTTGTGTCCTGGTGCACCGGCTGTCCCTGCATCTCCAGATTCCTCTGCAGAGAAACTATTTCATCACTCAGACAGGAGTGATGGCCATGTAACAAGACACACAAGTCTGGTTGTATAAAAATTGAATTTTTTCCTCGAGCTGGTGTGAAAAGAATGAAATAATGCAGTCACACCACTGAGCTGAGGCGAACATAATGAGAAGATGTTTGAGATAATGCAGAGCTCAGACACTCCCACCGAGTCTGCAAGATGTCAATAGTGCGAGTCCGAAGGTGCTGCGGGGTAATAAGTTATAAAGACCAGCAAACTCTGCGCAGCAATATCAATGATATCGATAAGAGTGTACACAGTGATAAATAGCATGAGGCGAACTTTAAATT
The DNA here is from genome assembly GCA_903131615.1 of Diplodus sargus. Lineage (NCBI taxonomy): Eukaryota > Metazoa > Chordata > Actinopteri > Spariformes > Sparidae > Diplodus > Diplodus sargus. The sequence continues at coordinate 925,246 of CAEMYA010000048.1, forward strand.
AGAGCGGTGATAAGTGGCGCAGATCAGACGGGGTTTGTGCTCAGAGGGTGTTAGCGCTGAATCATCAGGGTCACAGACAGCCTTTACTGTCTGTTTCCTCACCTCCATGTGATGCTGGAGCCAGGCGGGGAGCGGCCAGCGGCCAAGTGCCCTCTCAGCAGTGCGGCTTTAACTCGAAAGGCAGAGCTGGACCAGCGGACCGGCAGATGATGGAGGATGCGAGGGTGTCTTTCTGTTAGGAATCTGTCGAACTGTGCCAAGATCAGCTGGGGCTCGCTTGGGCTCTGTACTCGCCTCAGGAAAAGTTAAAAGCCTGTGAGGTGTTTTGAAGTGGCCCTGTTGACTTCCAGTTTGGGAGTGTTAAGTGTAGGTTCTTGACAGTGTGCTGAGATGTCAATGGACAGATGGGAATGAACTGGAACAATCTGTACAGTGGATAAATAGTGATATATTGCACATTGAGTGCTACATAACTACAATTTTTTCGAAAGTGCGTCATGTACAAGCATTTAAAACTCGGAAAATCCAACAAATAAACACGCTGTTTCCTGATTTCTGGACCATTTGTGGCGCTAACGTAATACACCAGAACAAAAAGCAGGGAAAAGGAGTCAGTCGCCTATTTTTAGCGACTTTACTCTCATCTAAAAACCTGCTGACAGTTTGTGCTGTTACTTTGGTGTAAAAATGGTTTCGCAGTCTTAACAAGTTGTCAGGCGGTGGGCGTTTCATATTCACTGCTCTTGATAGTCACGTTGGCAAATCCAGTTCCGTTCTATCAGCCAGTGACCCGGGAAAACATTGGTGCACCTGTGTGGCTTCCCAGCAAGCACCTGAGGAAGGCGTCATATGAAAGTTTAGTCCCGACATAAAAGCAGAATTCAATTTGCTATTATTGGAAAAAGTTCTGCGCTCATACTCAACGGCATCACTTGCCTTTTTGCTGCAAATCACATTTTTCTGTCTGGTTTCTTTCAATACCTAAATCTAATAAAGCCACAGTAAGATACTGTATCATGGCATGATGACAGTTTATGTGTTTAGGTGATGCGGGAGAGGTTTGTGCTGACGTCAGTGAGCAGACTTCAGGGTTTAGAAGAGATCCTCAGTGACAGATTTGACGCGCACCAGGCCAGACTTCCAAGTGTCTTCACACTGTTTTGACTCCTGGCAGGAAATATGAAACAGAATGCCAGATTATAGTGGAGGTTTCTTTATCCTGCAGCGATTGGAAAGATAAAGAAGCTTTTCTACAACAGTGTCAGAACAAAGATCCATTCTTTGAGTTGCAATTTGATAATTTTATTTAGAGTCTTGGTGAGCTTAGACAGTAGGCACTACTGGATCACTGTCTGTCCACTAACAATGTGTGAAAGAGAGAAAGATTTTTTCAGCAACAGTTGTCTGAAGTCTCAGTGAGATGAAGAAAGCTGCAGCCTCCAGAAGTCATCTGTCTACTGTCTAAACCGAGTTAGTGTTCAGGGAGTTGGTATTTTCCAGTTCTGACTGACAGTGCAGCAATGTAATACTTGGAGCATCTGTTTGGATGGGCACTAAAAAAATGTTCATGAAATCAGTTGGATTTCAGCTGCAACAGTAATTCAATAGCTACGTCCCACAGTAGCCGTTGCCTGATCTTGTCTATGATTGTGGCGTTCTCTTTTAGCATAACTTCATGTGTTACTCCATGACACAGCTAATGCTAGCTGGCCCTCTTTTTTGTATTCTGTTGGATAAACACAGCGCTGGAGTGTGCCAGAGCTCCAAATAAAGATAAGTGTTGAAGTATATGAACGGAATATAACAAGTGGGTTAGCGTTAACAAGCTAAGCTAGGTAGCCTCAATTTTCCAAGTGGAAGCTTGTTAACTTGCTAACTAATGAAATTAATTTGTGAAGGCTTCTCCAAAATGTTGGATGTTGTAACAGGACAGATGTCTTAAACTGCTAATGATACTTAAGCAATGCTATGTTAGCAAGCTAGCGTTGTCGTTAAGATAGAAATATGTCCAAAATATTGAGAAAAAAGTGACACAAAAAGTGTAGGACAGCAACAGATTGGTTCAGCGGCTAACCTATTTGGCAAAAAGCAAACACCACAAAGAAGTAGGCTAACTGTCACGCTGGCTATTCTTGGTTAGCATTAGCTAAGGTTAGCAGGCAATGGCTAGGTAGCTTCATGCTTAGCTACCCAGCTGTATAAACCTGTTTGTTGTGGTACCAGGACAGATGTTTTGTTCTGTTCAATGTTAAATCACCAGTAATACATACCCAATGCTATGTTAGCTCACAGACTAGTAAGCATTGAAGTTTTGACAGAAATATGTCCACAAAGGTTTCTTAAGACATAAGAAAAATATGTGAGGAATTTGCACCATAACTGCACCATGAATTTGCACCGTAACCGTAAAGTGACAAAATGTGCAGGAAGCAACAGACTTGTTCAGCGGCTAAGCCGGTTAGCACAAAGCACACCGCAGAAATAAGTAACCAAACTGTTGCACTTGTTAACCTTTTCAGACTATGGAACTTTTGTGACGGCTGTTGTGCTAGTGTTTGTACAGTTGTGGAATTTAACATATTTGTTTATTTATATACTTATTAGCCTAAAAAGCTCAGAGTGTTTTGGGAATGTAGCAAAATCGGCTAGCCGCTGATGAATGTCCCTGCTTTTGGTTGGCTACTTTCAAAATGTAGCCTGCTCTTGCTGCTTTCTGCAATCTGAGCAACACCAGCTTTCAAAAAAGCACAAAGCAGCATTTCAAAATGTGCATAGTGTCAAAAATATGAATTTATTCAGTTGAGAAATTTCATTACGAGCTTATAATTGGCAAATTAGAGCAACACAACACAACAAGTCCCTCCTATGTTATAAAGCCAGTCTTTTGACAGTTATTATTTAATGTTTAGGTGCTATTTTGTTTGTTTTACGGGATATTACTGTTAAATTGCCTGAAATTGGTTCCTGTCACAGCAAGAGGAAGCTAATTTGCACGTGTGCAATTAACATGTAGTTTTAGGGATGTCGTGTTGCAAAAAATTAATTGAATGCCGCAGCAAATTCATTAGAATTGATTGATTTTTCTGCTCCCGTCAGTGATCCATGATTTGATGCCTCGCACTGTAATTACTGCTGTAATGTTTTCTGCTAAATTGTATTAATTATGCAAAAATGTCATGCTGGTAAATAAAAATCGACACAACAATAGAAATATACATTAGTATAGGGATCCAGAGACTCGATCATGCAGACTTTCCAGAGACGAGACAGTTTGGGTTGTTGACATGTTGAGAGCACTTAAGTTTCAGATTCTGGAGCGGCAGGCTCAGACGTCTGACATTTAATCAAGTGCGATTTCACAGCGCTTCATCTTAAGTCCAGAGCAAACAGAATGCCGGTTGCCTCGAGAAGCTCGGGGGACTTTCGGCAAGAGAGCAACACCTGACTTTGTAAAAGGGGGGAAAGATGTGTGTAGATGTGTTTGGCCTTGGAGAAGAGTATCCCTTCTTTTCAAACTAGCTCATTTCTTCCACAGATGAGGTAATAAGATCCCTGTGTGAGCAGCCAGCATCCATCAGCAGCCCTGTCAACCCGTCCTTGACGGAGATTTCCACGTCTCAGGCTCACTCTGAGATCCTGAGTGTCAGCTGTGATCAAGCATGCTTGCTGGAGGAGTGACTGTAAATGTAAAGGTTTAGATCACGGAGAGTAAACAAACACCCCCGGTGACATGCTGCGGTTCTCGACCCCAGGCCACCTAATTTATCTCTGCGCCAAGCAAGAAAGGTAGTCAGCCTTGATGGCCCGGCGTAGATGGCCCCTCTGCTTAATTAACATCAGCAGAAGGAGAGAACGAGTCGCCCCTGCTGTGCTTTGGTGTCACTTAGAAGCTCGGAGATTACAAATACGCATCTGCATACGCACTCTGATATCTCATGAGGTGCACACAGCTGCTGGATCCTGCAGCATTAAATCAAAGCGGCTTGTCAAGAAACGGCAGCATTTCCTGTTTGCATTGTGCGGCAAACATTAGTTTGAATGTAACCTCGGAGACAGTGTGTGCGTTTGTTTGTGCGTGTGTGTGTGCAATGAGAGCTTGTTGAGATGAAAACACAGGAAGAGAAAGGACACTGCAGTGTTTCTTTCAGCATTCGAAGGGAAAATCGATTTGGACCCAATTTAATGTTCACATGTTCGTGACACTATTTTAACAAGAGTGTAAATGTAGCTAAGTCAATTTACTCAAGAACTATGAAACTCAAGAACTACTATATTCTTAACGTTTTTACTTAAAGGGGTGGAAACAGACAAAGACAGGAAGTGCAAAGCAAAACACAAACAACACGAGGAGAGAACCTACAAAATAAAACAGGAAATAAATGAATCAAAAACCCAAACCATTACCAATTATTTAAACTACTAAAATGTTTTGATTTAAACTTTGAATATAAACTGTTTGTTTGTTGTTAGTTTCTAAATGATTAGATTTGTTTGTTGTGGAAATATGATATATGAAATTCATGTGCCACTTGTACTGATGTATTTACTTTATATTAAGTCGCCCCACTAATAATTAATTAAGATAATTGAGCCCCCAACTAGCCCCATCAAGCAAAGCGTCTGGCACCCCAATATGTTCAATTACGTAACTTCCCTCCCTCTCCACCGGATCTTAGAGCCCCGAGTGAACCCTGATTAATTATCATGGATGCAGCTAATATGTCGACAGTTGGAGATGCGTGTGGCCTGATCAGCTGCCTGTGGAGATCACAAAGTTTGCATTGAGTGTGAGATGAGCAAAAACTCTCGTTAGCCTCCGCCAATCCCTGGCGTTTTAAACTTTTTTAACGACAAGCTGCATTGATATGTCGCTCCGACGTGTGCATCCCTTTGATTCGGCGCCCGCACTCCCAGAGAGAAGGAAAACAGCGAGCGGCGAGACCTCCCCGCATGTCGAGAAAACGCTCCCCATCTGAACTCGAGGTCCAATCTGGGTTTGCATGAAGCTAATGGGACATGAAATTGGCTCCACTGTGCGGGAACTTTAACATCCACCAATCAAGCAAAGGGGAACCCCCCTCTGGCCAATTGCAATATTTTGGGGCTTATTAGGTACAGTATCACGCAGGGCCACTGCTTTACATTCACGATCTCACTCACTGAAAAACTCATTTGGAGTTGGTAAACATATGACCGTGTGCCGCTATAGAATGACTTTTAAAACTGTTTCCTTTTTTTATGTAATAAAAAATCCAATATTGTGAAACAGCGTTGAGATGATGATTGGAACTCTGAACTCTGGCAAACCTGCTTTTAAATTGAGAAATAATTGAGCTATAGATGCTGAATTAAATCAACAAATCTGTGGGCATTACAACCTAATTATTATTGATTAATGTCAGGTTAAATACCACAGCAAGGGAAATAAGATATTTGATCTCATATAGTCAAGTTATCCAATTATATATTTTGAGTTTGTTCCCTGTAACAGGGACGTGGACATGATAACAAATCATATTCTGCCTCGAATCAATGTTTCTCCGGACCAATAAGTCTTTAATGATTGACAGGAGCAGAATGAGAAGCGGCGCCTCCCCGCAAAGTCAGGAAATGAGTTGCCTTCAGCTAAAGTGTGCCTGATATCTTAAATCTTAACGCGCGCTGAGCCGGGATCAAGCCCGCATCTCCTTTCTCCGCCCGTGACCCAATCTCTTTTTCCCCAATATTTGTCAATAGAATCGGCCAGAAAATAAAAACACAGGCCGGATGAACAAAACACGCCAGGTGCGAGAGCACTGAGGAACTGTATCAAGGTGAACCCCCCCCGACAATGCTTATTGATCCCCCGTATTAAATCTTGGCCAATCCCAGAAGAAGAATCGGAGAAGAAAGGATTTCGGAGCTTTGATGTGCAAAAAGGGCAGCTGCTCAGTATCTCCCTCATATTTCGCACTCCCAATACTTATCACTGTTGTTGTTGTTGTTCAGGTACAAATTGCCTCAAGACGTTCCCCCTCGCTCGGCTTTATTCCCAAAATGAAGCGACAAAAAGATAGACGGCTGTTTTTTTCCGCACCGGTTCATATTTTCACAATGGATGCAGCCTGTCGGTTTGTCAATAAGGAGGTTTTTTTTTTTTTGGTTAGGCGTCGGTATTTTAGCAGCCACAGGAAGTAGAATTGACACGGCCGATGAATTCTTGCGAGTCGTCTTGTTGTCCTGCAGGTGTGAAAAATGCAGTGAAGGATTACAACTAACAAACAGCAACCTGTAGCAGCGGCACAGGAGCAGGATTTATGTTGGTTTTTATTGAAATAGCTGCCTAATTATGGGCCATTTATTATGTACAAATACAGCGTGAGTGTAAGTAGGAATGTAATATAAATGTGGGTCATTAAAGCAAAGCACATACCTCATTCCAGACTCTAATCCATATTAGAAATTGCCCAGATTTAAGTCGCATTATGTCACTGTTTTATTCAGACTTCTACCCAGTCACTGTATTAACTGCGGCGGGATAAAGTACTTTTGTGTGCTGAATGCAGATAAAAGCTCTCATACATCATATCAGTGGAAACGCAGCCCGGTTAGATTTTCATCTCACATTATCATAAAGACAAAGCTGTGATGTCCTTCTGCTGGATTCCTCGAAGCACGACTCGCGCATGATGAGATGAAGAGGCATCGCCCCGAGAGGAGGCAGTCAGCCAATCAGACGGCTCACGCTTAATAACATATGCATGTATATTTGATTTCTTTTTTTTTCCTTCTTCTCCTGTAAATGAATCAAATCAGAAGCGAACGGGAGATGTGCCAGCTCTGATGTTATTCAGGTCGACGAAGGCGGAAAAATGAGAGCGCGGCAGTGAGGAACCAGTAACAAGCAGCCAGGCTCAGCGAGCAGACGGAAGCAGCTCGTGAGGTTTTAAATGTAACAGCATGTGTAACATTTGGATACAATTTTGAGTTTCTCTGCTTATAATAACTATTAAAGCTTAAGACCGTGCGTACACTGGATCTGTCAACTTCTAGCACAGTTCACCTTCAAGGGAACCACCTCTGAGAAATTGTATTTCTATACTTATTAATGAAGTTCCCTTCAGGTGTACTCCTGCAGCCTGATCTCACCACATGGCGCATATGTTACATACATGCATATGTTATTAAGTGTGAGCCGTCTGATTGGCCGACTGCCTCCTCTCGGGGCACTGACTCTTCATCTCATCCTCGGCGAGTCGTGCCGAATAACACGCCAATGTCTTAAGTCATCTTGAGTGCTATCAAAACACATTTTCTTTGTATTACTTATTTCATTTGACTCTGGCAGCATTACGTTTTTCTACACTCACATGTCACAGAGAAGACATCTGATGTAGCACAAAGAGCGTGTTGGGTCCCTGTGTGGGGATGGACGGGCGGCTGGATAATCTTTTCACACTCAGGGGAGCAGAATGTGCATCCAGTTTAACACAAGTTACCTCGCGTAAAGAATTTACTACGTCACATACTCGTCACGTATGTAACTTACGTCATGAACAGACTTGAACCCAAACTACGATCTTCTCAGAAACCTAATGAAATAGATTTTGTTCCTAAACCTTAAGAAACTGTTTCATATTAACCGAGTGTTTTTTGTTGTTACCATGATGATGAAGGTCACTCCGTGCTTTCCCTGCAAAACTCATGAATGCAAACGGCACTAAATGATATCAAAAAAATGTCCTCAAAAGTGTTTGCTGTCAATGTGCCGCCCCATCAGATCATGTTGACTCTTGAGATGTAATTTTGCGCTTCAATTACGTTGGAGGACAAATCTGAAAAAGAACTGAAATTGAAGCATCAGATGCAGAAAATAATGCCGTGTATGAATCTGACTTTCCTGTCGCTTGTTCGACAAATTATTGTGCACTCGGCACTAAATCAGAAGCCTGTTCCTGATCCTTTGAATGCTAAGTTTCAGATTTCTTTTACCGATGACTGATCACTTCTTATATTCGTATTGAACTGTTGCTCAGGAGTGATGTTTGTCACATTCTGCTCTGTGTACGACACCTTGCACACAACATTGTGTATTTGCAAAGAGGACCTCCTACTGATAAGAAGCATCCATGTTTGTTAGCATACAGACGTAACTTGGAGGAGGAGGCAGGCTTTCTCTCTGACTCATTCAGGAGAGCGACTGATTATTATTTTTGGTGAGGTCTCCAACCATGCGGGCCAAAGCTAGCCACGAATATGAATAATACCTTTCTTTAGGCTTGTGTGCGCCCCTACAGAGGCTTTTATATTTAATATCCCTGCTGCCTTTTCACTTCAATTAAATTCAGCTTTATTAATCCCGATGGGGGCGACTCATTCACGCACCGAAAGGTCTAAAAGGTGATTACTGGTGGGGTCTAAAGCAGGAAAGTACACATTTTGTGGAGAAAATCACCGAGCCCACACTCTCACATGGCGGTAATTCGGCCCTAATTTAGCGAGCATTTACTGTATGTGCCTGCTTCATACAATAACATCCTCTGGGTGGTCACTCTCCAGTCTGTGCCTGTTCACATTAATTGTATGTGTACTTTATGTTCCTGTGATCACCCTGCTGGGAAAAAACAGACGCCGTCAAGAACCTCACGTCCTCCTGTTTCTCTTCCTTCCCCCTGCAGGAAGCTACCGCTGAAGGAAGAAAATGGAAAAGAGTCTCTCAAGCCGGATACGATTGAAATCAAGGTGCACAGCGACAACAGCATCCACACAAAGCCCGACGACAGCAAAGCGTAAAAAAAAAAGAAAAAAAAAGGGTCGGTCCCCCTCGCCACCAAAAGAACATTCGGATCACGAGACCAAAACCGAGAGAAACTACAACACTGGAAAATAGTGGAGTAAAATACCATATCTGTTTATAACAATGCCCCAGAGGAAGGCATGTGTACATACAAATAATAGAGAGAAAATAGCAAGAGAGAAAGGGTCAACCTTTTTAGACGCCCTGAGTGATAAATGTATCATGTTCTTAAATAACATGGCATCAGTGGAAGGCTTGTTGATCAATGATTGTATTCGCCTCACTTTCTGTTGTGTCCGCTCATCACTGTTGATTTACTCGTTTATCCTCTGGACTTTTTTTACGCAGTCAAACAGGAACAAATCACAACCTCCGACCCCCTGACGATGAAGCGAAGCTACCGCGCTAAGCTCGCGAGGCTAACGCTGTTTGCTCTTTTTTTTTTTTTTGTCGTGATTCACCCCTCGCGACGGAGGGAATCTCGACGATTTAACCCCAACCGCCTGTTTCCATGCCTGAGTGTTGCACCATAGCGAAGGTTTTCTCCAGGTGCTGAAGGTAACCCGCTCCAAACCAGATCTGGAGGTTGCCAGGTGAACAAAATATGTCAAATTTAAAGCTGGTTATAAATTACTAGGAGAAATTTGGTCTTGATATTTAATTATAAATGTTTACTGAAGGGCTATCGCAGGAAAATACACAAGAATCTTGAACAATACCTAAAAAAAAAACAAGAGAGAATGTGCTGCCGACACGTGTGCATTGATGTCATTGTTAGCAAAGCACTGAATATCATCGACAGCCGTCTGATTCTCCAACAATGTATGTTTTATTCATCTGTGTTCAAACTGCATACAATACACAGTACAGTATACTGTCGCCGGAGGTGAACTGCACTGTGAGCTGATGACATAATTACATGTTGATCAAAAGCTCGGAGAGGTGTCGTGTCATCATTGCTAGACTCAAGGCATGGGAACAAACGCTGACGAGAACTAAATCAACAACCTGCGTCACATGTTTTTTTTCCTGATATAAGAGTTCTTTATCCATTCCTGTCTCAGATCTGCCTCAGATGCTTTTTTTCTTTCTTTTTTTTTTAATTTCCTGGTCTGATCGCTACTCTCTCTGATGTTGTCATGTGTTGTAAATAAGTGAAAAAAAAAAAAAAAGAATATTTTACAGAGCTTTTATGTAAATATACCCTAAAGGATGTGTGTTTTTTCAAAATGCAACAGGCTTGGCTTTTTTTTTGTTGTCTTCTTTTCTTTCGTTTTCCTTCTGTGAACGCTCCTCAGATGAAATCAGAAGCTAATTTTCTTTCTTTTTTTTTTCTTCCTCTGTTGTGTTTTTGGTCCAAAGTTGATCCAGTGATGGTATAATATTGCTTTTTTCTAGTCATTTGCTTTCCCTTCAGAAAAACCCACGCCCTAAGGCTACTTCACGGTATTTCAGCGGAGACGGTAATTACGGCATTAGTGTGCCTTCTCTCTTTTTTTTTCTTTCCTCTCCCCCCTTGTGGCCCGATGCCGCCGAAGCAGCAGCAGCAGCAGCAGCGTAGACCGCCAAATGGATATTTGATCGCTGCTTTACGCCACAGAATGTGTCAGACGATTGAATTTTATTGTGAAGCTGTGAATCCTGGGAAATGTAGTCTTACGATTGTGGTCGAGGACACTGGACGGAAACAGACATGTGTATAACTACCTAGTACAACTGGATGTCAGGTTTAATGCTGTAAACTCTCGAGTACAGTGACGGGCTGCAGTAATCTTCAAATATAGTGCGATGTGACGCGTCATCACATGAGTGTGTGTGCGTGTGAGGTGTGTGTGTGCATACATGCATGAGTGGGTGAACACACTTGTCTACATGATTCAGGTTGCATGTATGTCTGTTGAATGTATCTGCACGTACTGTAACTCATGTGTGCGTCTTTTGGGAGTGTGTGTGTCTGTGTGTGTGTGTGTGTGTGCGCCCATTGAGATTTTTCAAAATAAGAGCGTCCCAATTTGAAATAACCTTCCTCAATTAAAGGAGTTCCATCTGGCATTTATCTTGTTTTAATTTATTTGATTTTGTTAAATATTTATATAAGAGTCAAGTGTATTATCGAGTGCACTTTTCCGCTCCATGAATCCATCGTGCAGCTCTGCGAGTCATATTGGTTATGACCACATGCCAGGTATGAGCGTCCGAGTGCTGTGTGTTCCTCTTTGATTGTGGAGTGACTTGGCGAAAGCTCTCACCCCCCCCATGAGTTTCAGAGTGCAGCTCTGATAGGTAAAACCTGATTATGTAGTTCTCGACAGTGATTAATTCCCCCGGGGCTGCAGCAGCACACCACAAGCCCAACTCCCCCCTCGCCACCGCCCGCAGCCCCCACGCCACCTTCCCCTGCCTCGCAGCCTCCATTCGTTTTTATCTCAGACCTCATAGCGCTGGCTTTGTTTTCTCACAGCGAGCCCTTGTACCTGCATATCTCAAATGGATGGTCCTGCCATGGAGTGGTTCCGCTGCCTGTTACGATGACTGTAAATATGGGAGCACAGTGCCTGGAGGCTATACGATTTGTACATGTTCTTTTGTATTTGAATATGAGTCTAAATACTGAACCCCCTTCCCCTCCCTCCTTATCCTCCTCTTCCTCTGTCTCCTCCACCATGCCCTTTTCCTTTTTCTGTAGGGGGGTAAAACAGGTGTGTTTGAGCTCAGTGTACAGTATGTGTCCTCTTTGTCCCCATGCTCCCGTGTCCCCTGGACTGTCCCCCCGCTGAGTGTGCTTTGTGCAGGAGGTGGGAACTATTGATGTCTCTCTGTACGTACCTGTGGAACACTTGTGACTCCTGTCATTTGCCGCTGTAAATAAACATGTCCTGGTAGAAGAGAGTGAGAGGTTGTCATTCATTGTTTTGCCGTTTTTGACTTTTCTCTGGCTCTCCAGCTTGTGGGTGTCCTATTTGAAGGACTCCTATGTAAAAGGGATCGTACAAGTATCTGTGTGTTTTAGCTACTATCAAAGTAATGTTGACTCTCAGTTTTAGAAGTGAAGTATGAGCGAGAACAACATTATCTGTGTCTGTACCTGCACTCGAGCGGAGGGACTTTAGCCAGAAAGTGGGCGGTGCTTCAATCCAAAAACGGGCGAAGCCATCTGAACAATGTTTATTGAAGTATTGTATTGATACAGGTTGGTCAGAAGTTGCTAAATATATATTATTTATTAGAAAACACAGAACAAGCTCATATTTAGCTTCAGATCATGTTTGATAACAAAAGTAAGTAAACAATTTGAAAGTCAAACTATATATGAACTTGAACGAGTAATCAAGTACGGATATTGACATTGACGTGTCATTTTTAAAGGTGCACTATTTAAGAATTGACCACCTGTCAAATCCATACTCAAAGAAAACGAGGAGCAGCATATCAACAGAGTACCCTCTAACTGCTTCTAAATTTAGCTGCCACTAGCTGGTTAGCTCAGTTAGCTGTGCAGCTAGTAGTCCTTACTGGGAGCTCGGGGGCCAGATATGTGTTAGCGTTGACATCGCTAGCACGGGAGCCTTTGAGCGAGATGGGCTGGGGCTAGCTGGTTAGCATGATAGCTTTTCTGCCACACAAGAAATGGACGTCATAACATCAGAACTGTTGTGTCTTCATATTCTGTTGATGAGTTTAGTTAATTTTTTAATAGTTTTAAGATAAATTCTTATATATTTACCCTTTCAATGTTTGAAATGTTTTGGTAAAACACTGGTAGTGCCCTTTAAAGCTTAAATCATCAACATTATGCACAAAATTTTCATTTATTTTAGAGCTTTTTGGTTTCAAATAACTCAAAAAAATGATATATATATATATATATTTATTTTAGTTTTTAACTTCCATTTAGAAGGTAAATGAACCCATCCAGTCGAGAGCCCATTTTATTAATGTGACAGTAAAAAAAGGAGAGAGAGGGATATTAAATGGATGTGTGGCAGGAGCATAAAGTAAAATGTGAAAGGAAATTCTCAGGTTTTTTTTTTCCTGGGCTTCAGAATGAGGTAATGTAACACTGACCACCACAGGGGGAAAGATAGTGCCGCAGATACTGATACAGGGTGAACATTTCATTATAATCCTCTGAGTTGTAATGGACTGCGCTGTAGTCTTGTGCGGCTGCGAGATAAAAAAGCAGACTCCTCCACAAAGACACATCTTTAATAGCTTTTAATTTTTTTTTTTCGCCTTCGAAGTCGGCGGAGCTCATTTTTCCAGAGGACGGGGCGCTATTTTCATCAAGGTCATTCCTAAACCTCCATTACTCCCGCCTTAAATGGTAACTGTGTTGCATCTAAATCTGGCCTCCCCCTTCTTGAAACAGTAGAAGTGCTTTAATGATAAAGAAGCAGAGAGAGAGACGGAGGAGCTCTGCTCAAAGGAGGAATTAAAACAATTCTGAATAGCAGGGTAGAGCCAACAAAGCTGCCCCCTCGCCAGCGCTCATTTGAAGTCGGCAGATAGCGTTTCTCAGACGTCGAGGGAAGCAGCGGGCTGCCTGTTGGATCCTGGCTGCAAGGGCCTCTGTTAACAAGGGGAACAAACTTCAGCTTTCGTCTCCCACAGGGGCTGAAAGGAAGTCTGCACATCAAACACTGAGTCTCATTTGGATGAAGAGATGCAGAGAGGGCCGCTCTGGGGATGGTGGGGGCGCTCGGCATGGGATGACAAAAAGAAACCCTCTACATCAGTTTTGTCAAGTGGTCGGCTGACTGCTACAGGTGATTGCTTGTATTTTTCGGGGAGGTTTTTTTATCCCAGAGGTGTTGGACCACACATAAGCAAACACTGTGTTTTAGTCTCTCGAACGCCGCTGGGAAGCTACACACAGCGAGAAAAGATACCGCGGTAAGCCTTCAGGTAATATTTCTCCCCTAATCTTTCTGTTTGCAGAGACTCCCGTGATACTGTACACTGACAGCACCTTAATCCCAACTATAAGAGAAGTTTTGGAGGAGGGAGAAATCTCCCCGCCATTGTTGAAGTTTTCACAAGCATGCGTGCACTCAAATGCCTCCTCGCTCGCTCTCTCTCTTCTCCCTTCGCGCGGGATTCGACGGCGAGAACGCACACACAAACTCATTTCGAAAAGTTTGCCAAACCGTGCGAGGACGTGGAGCTTCTCGTAGCCGCACGGGCAAATCCAGCAGAGAGCTGTTTGGCAGGTAGAACCCTCCGCTTCTGTAATCTGCTTGATTTCAGACTCTCCCAGCAGAGGTCTGACACGCCTCTGATTTGACAGGAGAGGAGATGGGAAGCGGCAGGTGCGTGTGTGCGTGTGTGAAGCCGGCGTGTACTGGCTAATTCTCATTCAGGAAGGATGATACAGTAAATCTGTCACGGTAGAAGTGTATTGTTGCAACCTTCCCCGGCTTTAAAGCGTTACCTCAGTTGCAATTCTGAGCACACGCCCTGAAATGTGACATCACCGGGTGTGGAGATTTTGTCAAATGAAACAAGTTTATCTTGACTTTCAGTAAAATCCATTGAAATCATTGTTAAGGCCTGAAGGTCAGTGTCGTGCTGGAAGCCGGCCGTTAGCTTACATTAGCGGACTCTATTTCTAAGATAATGTCAGCTACTGTTAGCAGAGTGGAGAGCGTTCATGAAGTCGCGTCCTTCGGTCAGTCCGGTAGCATTAAATGCCTCAAACAAACCGTCTACAGGTTCCTGTCAAGGTAGTAAAGGTGTAATTTTTTTACATCACGCGAGTATCTGCTTACATAGGGCCAATAAAAAAAGCGATTCATATGTGTAAGTTGCGACTATTTCTTACATAGGGCCCCTTTAAAGTTTTCGGAAATGTTAACAACATGTTTGCTAGCTTGTTGTTGTTCCCCTTTCCCGCCTTTTTTGGCACAGTGCTGCATTTCTTAGTGTGCTACTGCCAGCAGCTGGAAAAGCTTCAAATTAGCAACAGGACGTTGATCTTGATAGATCAGCAACTGAAGAGATGATTCATAGTGAATATCTGGAGGGACATCAGACTGTGTTTCAAGGTAAAACCACATATTTCATGACCCATTAGCTAACATTAGCATTCAGCTACTCCTAGCTAGCTTCAACATTTGATTGCATCGAGTGCGTTTCACTTCCAGGCTTAAAAAAAATGTGTCCAAGATGTGTATTGATATTTGAGAATGAATGTATGTCTTTCCTTTCGTATGGTGTTACAGTGTCACACAGGTGAGAGGTGGTTGAATGCTCAATTAGCTGTTGTCTAACAGAAGCTAATGGGATATTATCAGAGATGTTTTTTTTAATATGCCCCACTGTCCCTCCAGATTATCACTGTCAATTGTCTTTGTCCAGATTTCCTTTCTTTATTGTCATTGTGAAACACAGCAGTACGATGTTTGGGCGTCCCATCCTGAGCGCCACATCAGAGGGGAAATGGCCGCCATGTGAATACGCTCTATAGTCGTCTTCAAACTCTCAGCGGGTAGCCTTCAAGATGGATGATCATGAGCCTTCAGTCACTGCTCTGCTTTTATTCGAGCATAAATATTAACTTTAACAAGTCAGTTTGACTTTATATACGCTCCATTCCTTTTTTCTTTCACACAGAGAAGAACTCAACCGAGGGGATGAATAAGTGTAATTTGCTGGATGCGCGCAGATCTGTTTGCATTGAGAGCCTGAAATAGTTTGCAGAAGAGAATACCTGTGTGAATTCAAACGCCATCGGAAGACGGACCCAGTTAGTATAGATTTTTAGTCATTTCAAGGGGAAAAATATCAACTTAGTGACCAATTAGAATGTAATTACCTGCCAGAATCTTTGAAGACTCAAGATAATGGAGTTGGGTAAGCCTTTGGGACAGACTTCGGGAAAATATTACTTCTATTGGGTTAAAGCTCATGTTATTATGTTAAGATACCAGCAGGCGGTAAGGTTTTGGATAATGGTTTGACAAGTCGTACATTAAAACGTTCAGTCACACAGCAGGTAGAAGCTGCGCGATGAAGGATGGACGCAAATATATAAAGTAGTCGCGGCTCCACCGAGGATTAAAAGGTGAACACACTTGGAAGTGCACCTCCATTTGATGCTTTTTTACTTTTCAGCGGGCTCGGGGGACATTTCCCCACAATATTCTGTCGCAAAGCAGTTTTATTAGCATCTCTTAACATTTCTATGAAAGCCATTACAAGCGGCATTCCTTCGGAGCAACAGCCGAGCGCTCCGTAGCAAGACTTCACATCTGTCGAACTCAATGCAACCCTATTAACTAGTGCAAAAGAGGAGCTACTGGGCCCGGAATTCTTAATATCTCCAAGAACTTGCCCGAGTTTACGCTTTATAAATTCAAGATGGGGTCACGTCAGCGCGGGAGCCACTTAAATTGGCTCTGGGAGAAAACATTGGGCTGTAACAACGGGGAGCAAAAGTGGAAACATAAATTTGCGAGGAACAAAACAAAGTCGCGACGCCTCTATTTTTCTTATTAAATGCAACTAAACATCAGTGATAAAAACAGCCCTCACGCTGTCTCCCCTTTTTTTTTTTCTTTCCCTCGTCCCAACAAGCGAAGCTCTGGAGGGAACTGAGACACAATCCAGATGACAAATGAGAGCTTTATGGCTGCTCGCACCGCGGGCTCAGTGTTCAAGGACACACCGGGAGGATTTTCCAAGGGAATAGGCCTAAATTACTTCAGGTTGTAACTCTTTCAAAGTGATGCAGTGCCATGAAAGAGGAACACATGAGGAGTGTGGAGCCCTTAGAAAAAAAAAAAGGCCTTTTGATATTCAGCGCAGACGCAGATAAATACATTAGGATGTGGCTCTCGAAGAAGTCACGTCCGCTGGTCACTTTATCTCTCTCGCGCTGTGATTCAGGGCTCTTTCATTATAACATAATTGAGTCTGTGCATATACAGCCGAGCTGTGAAATACCTTTTTGTGCTGGTTGAAAGGACGGTGCAGTGAAGAACTTTCGGTGCGGCGTGGATTTTCTTTTTCTCGTTGGAGTCAAATCACAATGATTGGATTTTACGCGAGCAGTTGACTAACAAGTATCTAAAAATCTAAATAAGTCAACAGCGTGCTTTTATTTTTGCACTTGTTCGGGTATAACATCTTACTGCTGCAGGTATCAGGATTATACTCCCTCTCATAGTTCATAAAAGAGAATATAAAACAATGTTTTCGCCACAGTTTTTAATACTGACACTAATCTGTGGGATTATTCTCCTTTTCTGATGTTAAAATTCACTTTTGGCGCCGCGGGCTGAGTTTAGAGTAACACTTCACCCCCGGATAATCTCACACAATTAGACATCATCAATTAGTGATGCACAGTGCATTATTTTACAATCAAACGTTGTAATTACTTTGCTTTGGCGGAAGCAGCTGTGCTTGAAATATAATAGCGATATGGCCGTTTTGAATCCACATTTAAATAACAGCAGAACCAAGAGACACGGGGAAGGACTCATTTTTCATGTTATATTTGCTCACATGGGCAATTTCAGGGTTGAATTGTATGTGTACACAAACTGTCTGACCAGGAAACTGTGCATGAGTGCATTAATAAAGTCATTTTGTCACAAGTTATGTCTGTTTTTCACCAAAATGCAAAAAAAAAGTGTTTTTCTCTACCAGCTATCAGTACCCCACTATCACATCCCCCATCAACAGGAAGTACATCGACTTCAAGGAAGTGACGCAGCTGCAGTGCCACTCCAAAGCCTCCAACACCTTCATGTGAGGTAAATTAATGTCTTCATGTATGTATTAGTGTGTTATAATTAACAGCCCAGTTTATCTTGTGGCACATGGATATCAGTTGTGCCTGTGGCCTCGTTGTTTGCTAGCTAACAGAGAGCTGAAAGGTGATTAAGCACCACCACAGCAGCTGTGTATTTAGACATGCTAACTGTCTGAATTATCTCAACTCACTGTTAGGTCTGTTTTATTCCAAAATGCAGAAAGGTGTATCCAGGGAGCTGTTTGTCTACATCCTGTTCAACTTCAAGGAAGCGACGCAGCTGCAGTGTGACTCCAAAACCTTCAAATCTTCATGTGAGTTAAAAACCTGAATGTCAGTTGTGCTTGTGGCCCTTCTAGCTTGCTAGCTAACAGTAAGCTAACAAGCTGATGAAACAGCAGTTAGCCATCGCTTTGTTTTCACCACAGAAACTTTGTTAGCAACCTTACCTAAAAGTCACAAAGGTTTACTCAACTCCAAAGTCCTAAAGTCATTTTACAGCTGCTTGAAAAAGTGAATTAACCACAAAGCTTCATTAAAGACAGCTAATGTCAGCTAATCATGGTAATTCATTGCTTTTAGGATTAACGAGCTAGCACACGTCGCTTCCCAGTAAAAAACCATGCACATCTAAAATGTAATTTTCCCAGGGACTAAAGAAGCAGCCTTGACTGAAGCTTAGTGACAGTGTTTTTGTGATAATCCTGTGTGATCTGATGTGATGAGAGGAAAAGATTTAATATATAATTAATATATTAGAGGTTTCTTCCAGGAGAAGCTCTGTCAGAGCCAGAACCACGCAGGATGCGAGCGGGCGCTGAGGCACTTTCATCCACGGGACCCCCAAGGTATGAGTCATCACACACTTTATCACAGCGTTGACCTACATCATGTAATAACTGCTGGCATCTCTGGTGGGAGAGGTGTTGATGGCTTCTTTCCCCAGATATGTCCCTGTTAATTAGTCAATTTTAACCTTAATGATACTGTGAAAATACAGATGAATATCAGACTAATATCACCTCTGCCCTCTTTTTATGTAATTCCATGTGATTAATTTGTATTTAGTTAAAGCAGTGCTGCGCCTCTGGGGTTTAATTGTCAGTCTACCATTTTGGTATCATAATTGTTGGATGCATTACCAAAAAAATCGTGCGTAGTGCCCAGAGGATGAATCCTTACGACTTTGCTGACTCCCTGACTTTTCCATTTAACCTTTTGGTTTTGAGTGACATGCCTTGACAGCTATGGATTTAGTGGATTAGCATGACGTTTTTTAGAGACGGGTCCTTTTCATGATATTGCTTTCGTGATTTTGTAACTTTACATCGAGCTTCATCATCGTCATCACTTGCAAGAGCTAATTACATTCTTATGAGCCTCAGTGGAAAATGATAAGATAAGATAAGATAACCCTTTATTAGTCCCATAATGGCAAAATTAGCTTCAGGGGAAATAAGCACATGATATCACCCATTAGTTGGTGGGCAGCCATTTTAAAGCCTCTAAATTTGGAATTATGGCCGTCACCATCTTGTTTTTATGGAACCAGAAGTGAGCTTCATGAGGTAGCCACACGCTAAAGCATCATCTGTTTTACTCTAAATGTGACCATGGTTTGTTTTTATAATTTAGAAGACTTGTAGCTAACAATTGGGACCATAAACTCATCAGGAAACTGTTCAGTGAGGAAATAATTCAAGCAAGAAGTCGGGTCATTTTCTCATAAGCCTACATATAATTAGGATATTTTTTGAAACCAGTGGAAGGAGAATGCAGGTTTAAGGCATTGGCTTCACCTTTCAGACTCGAAAGGTCCCTCTATATTTATCTACAGTCACTGAGCATTAGCATGTTAGCACTGTCATTCCAAGCATGTTAGCATGTAGCTCAAAGCACCACCAGCGTTAGCGTGTCTGTAGACTCGAATGCCTGTACCAAGTCACAGTGTGCTGTCATCCAAATATTTTAAATGTGCAATATGTAATAACTTGCCACCTGTTAAGTTCATAATCCAAACATAAAGCGCTCAGCATAGCACCAATTATTATATTGTTGCTAACTGCTGCTTACTGTATCTGCTGTTGGCTAGTAAGCTCAGGTAATGGTCGTATGAGCTGACTCTGTGTTTTTAACAATCACCTCTTGAGATACAAACTAGCTGGAGGCTAGCTGTTTAGCATGCTAACTCTGATAGATTGTTCTTTTTTACATTTTTGCCTTCCATTGATAATTTTAGGTAATTTTTGAATGTTTAAAGCTTAAATTCTTACATATTTGACCTTTTAAAACCAAGATTGTAAACTGAGTGCACAAAGACGAAAAATTGAGTTCATTTGATGAAACTTTTGCTCCAATTTAGAATCCTCACCTGAGGGCGCTTCTTTTTAGTTTTTAGTAATAATGATAATACTCTGTGTGATTAAAGACATTTTTCAGTCCAAGGATAAATTGCCGTCATCTTTAAAAATATATTCCATAATCTTCTTTATCTCCAGCGCTGTGTCTCATAGGAGGAAGGCTTTCTCATCACTTTCTAACATTAGCCAGCTAGCGAACCAGTTAAACACGATGGCTTTTCTCACACTGCTGGGGGATTGTGGTTTAATGTAACAGACCCAACTGCCTGTGATTTAAATCAGAGGGCCCTTGGCGCACAATAGAAGCCCTTTGCTCAAGTCGTTTGATTTTCATTTATGTTTTATACATCTCGCTGATGTTCCTATCAGAAGTGACAGCACGCGAGGGGGGATTTAATGTTTTTCTCAAGAAACACTCTGCACCCGGCCGATGTTGGGGGATTTGACATGTGAGCTTCCAATTATGATGCTATCTAACTTAGTGCTGAGCCATCCTGCTAAGCACACACTTTGGCCACATATCGGCAGAGCATGTGTTACACTGTCCCTTAAAGCCTATATAGATTATTACTATTCGGAGGAAGCACTGTGCATAACTGAGTAGAGCCTAAGGATAAAATTCTCACCCAATAATTGAGTGCATGGCGGGGGTAAATGTCAAACTATTTGCGAGCCATTCGTGAGCTGTGGTATTCTTCTCTATTAGCCTAATGTGCCAGAGCTACTCATCTTGGCTTTGTGCAAATTCATATTGGATTTTTATTAAAACTCAAACCAACAGTAATAGATGTGCCTCTGGGATAGCTTTAAAAATCAATTTGCTAAACAGCACAAAATTACCCCCATAATTGTCTCCTTGGACCGCATTACCCATCAAAGGTGATTCTCATTCGAATGTGAGTAAACTTTGCCACATCGACCGCAACGTTCCCTTCACTCTCCACTCCGGAGCCATGTGTTCCCTCATTACTGTAACAACCCAAACAGGCGAACGGGATCCTGCGCGCGGCGCTGACAGGAAAATCAGAACGCAGATCCGGCCTGTCAAATGGCCCTCCGGCGATTCCTGCTGCTAATGAAGTGAAATATTCTGGCATCTAAATCCGAAATAGAGCTGTATACTTGGACACATGAATATGAATACAATCAGCTCGACTTGGCTCATTAATGAGGCAGGGAGAGCAACCAGCAGACAGGATTAATTAATTACAGAGTGACATTTATGGATAATAACCTTCTGGTGGATATCACGGCTAATGAATATGCATAAGACTATCAAAGGGGGAAGCATCCAGCCAAGATGAAAATATCTATATTCGGATGCGTGATAGGGTTACTGCCGCGTCATTTCAGGCAGCCAAACATCGTGATTTCGGAGCATGTGATGTTTTGAATGAATCTTCACAAGGTGCGATGTAATGAAGCAATGTAACCGCCATCCAGTGGGGTTGCACGGTAACTTCTCAGCACTGACTTTGGGGCTGGATACTTCAGAAAATGATTAATGTTGAAATTCCACAAGACGGCAACAGATTTGGGACTCTAACAGGATGTTGCTGGTTGTGGTGTGATGCAGCTGTAAAAAAATAAATAAAAAGAAGAGCACACATTAGTGTAGCAGTTCTCAGATCATGTAGTATTCAAGAGGAAATGACTAAAGATCAGACGAGTGCAATTATTTTCAGTTTAGTCTCTTAAAAGCTTGAAAGAATTGATGCTGTGAATTTGTTGATTAGACATATTTTTCTGCTCTGTTTCAACCAAGCTGCCTCCTAAATGCCCCTTGTTGTAAAAGTCCATCATGAGCAATGCAGGTAATCAATGAGCAGGACTGCTTATTGGGCAATATTGGACTTAGAGCACTTCTGCATTAATGTGATGGAGAACCTTTATGTGTCATGTATCTAATTAACCAAAAACAGGCATTCCCAGAGGGTTATTCTGTCTATAAATAGCATCTCTATTGATTTTCGACAATACAAAATTGCATGTGTTGTGAAAGAAGACTTAATATGACACATTCCGAGTGGAGCTTAACTCTCAAATCCTGCTTTTTGCTTTACGTCTCAGTGCTGACAAAGACAGCAATGAGTGTTCACAAAAATTCAATAGAGTTCTTGCAAACCAGAAAGTCTTATTGGCAGGTGGGTGTGATTTCTTAGTTCTTTTGCAGTTCTTTTAACAATTTGGTCCACAGGGGTTGCCTGGGCAGAATAGAGGTGGAATTAAATTACCTCAAATTATACTTACCTTGTATCTGCAGTGGCTTGCATTTTCAAACAGTCAACATGCTGTTGTCCACCAATTGTTCGCTACGTGCAGAAGGTACAAAGAGTGAATGGGGGGTTGTTGTTCCTGAACAGCCTCACGCCAGAGCGTGTAATAGACCCGAGTACAAGCGTGTATGATGGCCGCCGCACAGAGAAAATGTAGTTTAAATAGCCAGAAAGTCCATGAAGGGAGGAGGTCTGGGTTTTCACACTTGTGATTCTTTTGAGGAAGTAGTTATTTCAAGCCATGATCTTTTCCCTAACTCAGAAATATTGTTTTGTTAATTTTGAAAGCGCAAACAGAGCAGAGGGCAAGTCAAAAAGGAGCAGTTCTGCGGTAGAACTGCGCGACGATAAATGGTTTCGCTTGCAAGACGTACGCTGCTGCTGTGTTACATGACGTGCCTCCTTTGCTTCTGGAACAGTGGCAAGCTATCCAAAATCACTCAACGGGGCAAGGAAGGAGCAAAGCCGCTGTCATGGAGAGTCCTTGCTGCAACAGTATTGCAGGATCTGTATAAATGGCTAATATGTGAAGGACTATTATTGTCCTTGACACCTCTACTTTGCCTGTACTTTACCTTTGACTTTAATAGCTTGAAATCAATTAAGACAAGTTGTGTGTGATAAGGGTGATGGATGCATGGATAGTATTCACCTGATTGAACTGAATCACCAGACAAAATTTGCAACTAGCTGATGAATGTAGTGCAGCGTTTA
This sequence comes from Diplodus sargus, assembly GCA_903131615.1. Taxonomy (NCBI): domain Eukaryota; kingdom Metazoa; phylum Chordata; class Actinopteri; order Spariformes; family Sparidae; genus Diplodus; species Diplodus sargus. The sequence goes on from CAEMYA010000048.1 coordinate 948,130, forward strand.
GCAGCTAAAGAGACAGATATTTCCCTCAGGAGGTGGTGGAGACCGAAAACTGAGCTAAAAGGAAAATTGATATTGCACCTTGATTCATCAGGTGGACAAAAATGTGACTCTAAATGTTGCTGTATGGGTGATGATACGTCAGTGATGTGTCAACAGGTAGCATCAACACAAAAAAACTGTTTTTGCAAGCTTGAGCAAGTGGCAAACTCATATTCTGTGCTGTTAACCGTCATTTTAAAAGAATGGCTTCTCCAGACACTTCCCTGTTCCTAGAAAGGATGATTGGAAATGATAGTGAGTCTCTCTCCCTGCTGCTTGGCAACAATAGATTAATGGCGCGTCATAACGGGAGAAACGCCGCACACAAGTTGAAGTAACTTTTGAGCAAAGGCTTAATCAGTTTAACAAGATTTAAGGTTGAGTTCATTGCACGGACTGGAGGACAGCACTTCCACTAATGCATTTTTGCCAGTGTACAGCACATAATTAACCATCACAGAGACGCAACACCTTGTCAGTGCAGCAGATGGTAGATAAGACCATGAAAATGTTCGTTAGGAGCAAGAGGTTACTGTTGTCTCTATTTCTTGTAAGACACTTTTCCTAGCACAGGCCTTAATTGAATTTCCTATCTGAACATTAATGTGATACCCCAGCAGGTCAAACTAATTAAATGGTCATAATAAATAGGATTAAACAATATTACTAAATTAAAATACATACATAAGAGTTCCCCGTACCATTCTGAAGGTCACGTTAATTAATATCCCGCCTCATCACTGTGGGATCTTTTGCTGTAACGTCCAGACTCCTAAAGCCGACTGGACTCAAGTGAAGGGACAGAGCGGCTTCACCGTCCACACCAATGACCTTCTGCAAATGATGATTGATACTGCTCCCCTTATCTCATTGTCTCCTTCCTGGGCTGTATCAATCACTAACAAGAAATAATATGAAAAGATGTTCGTTGTTCTTTAAGTCCGATAGAGGTTAAACAGAGGATTATGCATCAAACTGTCCAAAACCACGAAACATATTTCAAGTGCAGCGCAGATATTGGTCAGCTGCAGAAAAATTAATATCCATGTGACTTCACTGATTTACCTTCACAGCATTTCAATTTTTAAAGCCAGAGACGGTGTAACTTTCACCTTGTTTCCACAGAGTTTGTGTTTGTGGCTGTAATTCCTGACATACTGACATTTTAGCTAGTTTAGCAAAGCATTGTAGAAAAGAAATAAAAGGAACCTCTAACGTTATTATATGCTACACAGCTAGCATGCAACCAGTGTTAGCTAAATATGCTGTTGAACTTTCTACTTAATATATTTTTATACTAATGTATAAGGATAGAGCTGTGTCACATTCATAAAGCTAGCAAGTTAGCTAATTTCTTTATGCTTACTTGCTATCAATGTTATGCTGTCAAACTTATAACTGAGACAGAATGTATGAATAGAGCTGTATCGCGTTCACCAAGCTAGCAAGCCACCAGCTAATTGGTTTATGCTAACTTCCTGTGGCACGGGAAGTCCGAAACTCGCCGCAGGTGTCTTTCAAACCCATCCGAGACCACGCGGGTTCCCAGGAATTAATGGACTTTGGGTTGACTTCCATTTGCACAGAGAACTATTCGTGAAACACAAGTTGTATATCTCGCAATAAAATACCAGTTTTAAGGAATTGATCATGGCTGATCACAAATAAAACATCACAACTAATCCACTAAAACCTCCAAAACTTGCCAGTTGAAACAGTTACCAACATACATATGTAAAGTTTCTAAATTTGGCTGAGATTACAAGGCACTTGTCATTATAATGCCTAACTATCCATGAATACTACTGGTGAAAGAAAAGGGTCATCTTCTGCCTTTAGATCAGCTTCAGTCCTCCTCCGCCGCGTGTTGTGGGAGATTGGATCATTTCTTCAAAGGGAAAAGCTTCCAGTTCTTTGAGAGATGAAGGAATTGGAAATCTGCCCAGTGCTCCAGTTCATCCTGTGAATGTTCAATGGTATTTTGATGTGAGGATCAGGGAGACTCTGGACGGCTTCATCCTGCTTTTCATGAAACCTAATTTCTTTCTACCTTTACAAATGCCCAGATATAGAGAGAGAGAGAAGGGATGTGGCTCTTACGCCAGGTTATGTGTCCAGACAGGTAGGTTGGAGACCTACAAAACTTAATGGCAGTCCCGTCCAGCCTCAGACATTTTCTCTGAAAATAGATTCATAGCGTGCAGGTTTTAGTATGCGCACCGTCAGCTTGCAAATGTCGTGAAATGTGACTTTAAAGAGATAATCCCATATGTTCCTCATAACTTCCCTTTAAATGATCCGCTCAGGGATGTTTTGCGAACCGTATGACAGACATAAAGCAGGAAGAGTGGAGTCTGGAATGAGAAAAGACATGTTAAAATGTGAACGTTGAACAATTTCATGATAAACATATGTTTAACGGGCCTAGAATGGAAGGGGAGATGGTAGGGAGGCTCGTTTGTGCTTGGCCCAACAGTCTCAATACATAAAACCAACCAATCACAATGTTGTTCTCAATATGTTTCAAGTATCACATAGCCTATAAAATTGTAGTTCCATTAACAGTATTGCTAACTTGAAGACCTAATCTAAAAGTAGAAATTTACCAAAGAAAATTACAGTTTGAGTTTACCCAAAAGTAGCAGTTGGTTCAATTGGCGGTGAGATGCTTCTGTTGAGCAGCTTTTGTTCCTCAGGGATATAAACCAGGCAACACAATACATAAAGGCACAGCAAAAACATTGGATAGGTTGGACCAGAGTGATCACGCGATGTGTTGAGCTGTGCTGAGTTTAATGTCAGAAGGAGGAGGGTACGTTGTAAAAACCAGATAAGCCAAAACATGATCTCTTACCTTAACCAAGAGGCTATAACTCAAAGTGAAAATTAAACATTGCAGAAATGTCTATTGGCAAAAATGTATTTGTGCGTGTGGGTTGCTAAAAAGTCGCCTTTTCATGTGAAAATCAGCCTGTTTTCAGCTCTCTAACATTGCAATTTTCAGCTATTTTCTAAACACATTAGTGAACACTTCCACCGTGAGCTTACCAGAAAAAAAATCTAAATCAACAAGTCTGGAGAAACATGTTGCTTGGATCCATCTGAAACATTCACAAAGTGGGTCTCGTGTCCTTTTACAGATGATATTTGACCTGTAATTGGACGTGTTCTTTTGTTGATTCAGCCGCAGTTTGCCCTCAGATATTACCTAATTATTCTGCGCGCATCCGAAAACATTGAGCCTGCCCGAGTGACATTTATTATGTATCATTAACATATCGGTTCATCTTGGGATCTGTCAGTCACAAGGCACGGAGTCATTCCATTTCGCGCCACATATTGGTTTCGATACACATCCCGGAGTCCTCCCCTACAGCCACAACCTGTCCGCCTGGCAAGAAGGATGAAGCCTGTCACCTTTTAGTGTGCGCCGAAGGTGAAATGACATTTGAGCGCTGTGCCAAATGTGAGTGCACTCTCCACTCATGCGCCGCTGTCAGGAGTGATCACTGTTATTTCAGCTGCCCGTCCAAAGAGGGGCTCCGATGGCTCGCCCCCTTCACTGCGTTAAGGGTAGTCAAGATAGGAGCCCTGCATTTGCCCTCGCTCTGCAAATCTGATTAGAGGGGATGTAATAGCAGGTTTTGTGCGAGAAAGCACTATAGTGTATGAGAGGACAGAGCAAACACACCAGCTCACTCTTTGTCCCCCCGTTATACCCTCTCTCTTCCTGGGCTGTCTTCAAAACAACATGAAAGTGTATTATAGAGTATCATGCTGTCACCTTGGGATGTGATGGGAAATAGAATGGACTACTCAATAGACCGCTAAATTAACTTACTTTAATTTTGGAGACCATGTGAGGCACAAAGGCAGAAAGACGCGCACACGCTCGCACGCCAGCACACACACATCCCCGACTTAATATCGTATATGGATGCTGCTTTAAAATGAGATGTCCACCTTCTGAAAAGGTGACAGATGCTGTTTGAGAGCGATCGCTGATGCACCACATAAATAGAAATGGCTGTGTATCTCCAAACACACATGAATCATCCAGGTGCAGCAGGAGAGATGGTGCCGCTCTCCTTTTATGGCTCACAGGTTTTTAATTCAATTTAACATCGCCCTTTTAAATATGGTACAAACATGCTTTCAAATCAATAAATTAATGAAAATGCAAAAATGAAGTCAAAACATAATATATGCTGTGCAATTATTACGGTTATCCTAGAAACAATTTATTTGTATTTTCACTTGTAAGTGATATTCAAATTGCAAAATAACATTTAAAGTTTGCTAAATTGAATTGGAAGTGGAGTAAATTATTCTAATTGCAATCATTTCTGGCTGTAACATTATTTCCGCGATTAGGCTACTGTCACAATAAAAGCAGACTGCAACTGACTGTAATATTGTTATCATGCAAATGTGCTTTTTTAGCTGCTGTTAAAGGGTTTAATTATAGCGCTTCTATCAGCGCTTTCATGATAATTGTTTTGAGCAACACAAAGTCCACATTAAAGGAGAAGTTCACCCAAATATGTCATTATCTACCCACTGACGTGCTGAAGGAAGGTCAGTTAAAGAATCGGCAGAACAGCATCGCAGCATTCTCCGAAATAACTGAAATAGATGAAAATGACAGTCCCCTTTAACTCAGTCAAGTCTTATCCAATATTAAAGATCTAATATATAAGAATTGGGGTTTGAAACTCAAGTGATATGCTGCCCCCTAGTTGTTTGGAGAATAATTTCAACATGTGGTCAGGTCTTACGTTTTGCATCTTTAAATGAAACCAAATTGAATCCGCTACTTCTTGATATCTATTTGGAACCACATCAAATTTTTATCGCTCATAGATACCAGCCTCCTAAATCGTTATTCCCTGAGAAATCCATACCAGAAGTATTTGGGGTCATTTCTGCGCTGGTATCCTCCCTCCCCCCAACTGTCACAGGAATCATTTCTGTAGTTTTTGGGTAATTCTGCAGACAAACCAACCAGACAACCAACAAACCGACACGGTTGAGAACATAACTGCCTTGTTTGAGGCTCCGCAAAACGCATTCGGCGCAATTCAAGTCGGCTGAAGCCCCAAGATCTCAATTTGAACCCTCAATGTGCAGTCCGGCTTCAGACGGGGTTGCACGCTAATGCTTTCAGTTTAGCTGCTGAAGCGATGATTCTGGCTTCAAAAAGGGTTTAAATAAAGTTATTTCAAATCAGTTTGGCATCTTGAAATTGAGTGTTGGGTTCCACCAGTTGAACTCGACGGAGCCACTTTTGTGTAGTTTTTTTTGTAGTCCCCATCTATTTCGGCTGTTTAGGAAAAGCTGCAATGTTGTTTTGATGTGAAACTCCAGAAATGTTTGGTGGACTAATAAATGTCACAGTATTAGAGCGCAGGAGAGCTCTTGATATGTGCGTGTCTGAAACATCTGTTGCACCTTTATTTCTGAGCCTCTCGAGGTCATTTTGCTATTTCTACTGCATTTTCTAACACCATATACTTTCTGACAGAGAATTCAGTGTAAGTAATAGCTGATGAGTCACTGGCTGATAATATGCTTTAAAACCAAGGAGGGATATTTGAGACAGCGGTAGCTCCTTTATAATGTAGATGATTAAATCCACCTTGTTAACTTTACGGTTCCTGCTCCTCATCCTCCTTCCTGAGTCTCTATAAGTCATCCTTTAAGTCGTGCTGCGCAGAAATCAGAGGATATATTCACTCTGCAGGTGTATGAGCTCAGCGCCGGATTCTTGCTCACATAATTTTTGGGGGGATATTCATGCCGATTATGGGATTTACAGTTCTTAATATCTGATATCCAAAGCCAGAAACAAAGGGGAAACTGAAAGTTCCCTCAATTTAACAATGTTTTGAAGCAATACTGTTGAATTTTGCAGTGACTTCTCGACTGAAATGAGCCCCTGTTGGGGTTTCTCGTCCACTTTTGTGTCTTGTAGTCCTCCATGCTGTCTCATCAAAGTGAGCAGGGTTGGCTTGAAATGGACCGGGGAGTAGGTGTACCCTCCGGATAGAAAAGAGAGAATGATTAATAAGAAGCGCTGGGCTTCTCTTTGCTTCTGCATAATGTCGCTGTCATGTGGGGTTTTGTTTTATTTCATCCAACACTTGGATCCTCGCTGTTTTTCTGGTCCTTTCCCCGATTGTTGTGCTCGTCAGAAGTGTAATGAAACGCTTTGAAATGTTAAAGTAATGGTAATGTAAACCCGACACCCTCGGCTGCTTCACAGCTGAAGCCTCAAAGCAGCAACATGACTCAGAGATGACACAAGACCTGCCTCTCTTGGATGTGGTCAAAGGAATAGTTTGGGAAACTTGCTTATTCACTTCCTTGCAGAGTTAGATCAGAAGACTGAAGTGGTCGAATGTAACCAAGTACATTTACTCAATTACAATTATAATGTACTTTCATGCAACTTTCTCCTTCTATTTACCTACAATTTTAACAGCTTTAGTTATTATTTCATTTGCTACCATTAGCTGGTTAGCTCAGTTAGATGTGCAGCAAGCGGTTCAGACTGGGAGCTCAGGGACCGAGGGAGTGCTAGTATCTATACCGCTAGCATGGGAACTTTGGACCAGGACATCCTGGGGCTTGCTAGTTAGCATGCAATGTGGCCAATAGCTGGTTAGCTCAGCTTATCTTAGCCAAGCATAAAGTGAAACACAGGGGAGAATGGCTTGCCTCTCAAGCACAGCCTATTGGCTGTCTGTCACCTGATGCCTGTAGCTAACTACAGTCTCGCTAGCTGTGGCTGCTAGCTGTGGCTGCTAGCGGTTTCCAGTCTTTACATTAAAACAGCTTTATACAGCTACATATTTATGTTACAGATGTAAATAGTGGTCTTAATCTCATTTGTCACTCTCGACACGAAAGCGAATAAGCTCCTTAAATATCGAGCTAACTCTAAGCTAAAGGCTAATGTCGGCGAACATGTTTCCATGTTATATTATTCACTCTCACTTTCTGTTTTCAATTAGCTTGTTCTTGATTTCCATCTTCAGTTTGAATATGGTATATTTAATATGCGCCTCTAACATTCAGCGATGGTATCTTTAACTCCTGGGTAAAATGTACAATTTCGTCTTTTCCGTTTTCATTTTGGGCAAATATCTTCTTCTGAGCGAGTCTATTTCCTGATTCTCCCCCAATCTTTATGTCTGTCTCTCTCATGACTCAGATGGCGACTGTCTCGGTCTGACTAACCCTCCTGCCTACTCTCTTCTCCGTCCACTTCCTGTCCTTTCACCTCCTTCTGCCTCTCCCTCTCTCAGTGGGGAGTCTCGCCTCTGGCATTTACTTTGACGTGATCTTCACTTTCATCACAAGTACATTTTTCATGCCTCATATCCTTGTCCTATATGTATTCCAGGCCAGTTTTAGCTGACATGTGAAATCATGTTCCCTGCTCATCGTGTGTGGGCTTATACCTGAGTGAGCGCTGCTCTATTTTATGCAGTAACAAGTAACCTGTCGGTGCGCTGTTAGATTTTATTATGCTTTAGAATAATTAACCTCTATTTGTGGCCTCTGGGCCAAGTGAAAGGATAAATCGTTGACAGCCGGGCTGGGTATATTGCTGTTGGATCTGAAGGGTGTGAAACTGCTTTTATACCTTTATAAAAGTTTAATTAAATTGCCTTCTAGCTGATTCTCTTGTCTGGCCGCACGCTGTGCCTTCAGTTGCCATTTGGACATTACCTTTGTGACATTAGGGCTCTTTCTAAATGGTGGGCTCGCAGGGCTACCATTAAAAATGATTTCAAATGTCCTCTTGTTAGCTTTCTCCCTCCTTAATTTGAGCCTTGAAATAAGGAAAACCAAGCTTGGATTGGTTTTTACTTCTTATTTATACTGCTCAACCTCTACCAACCCCAAAACTGCCGCGAGGAACGCAAAGAAGTGCATCTCAAGCCAACATTTTTAACTTCTGTGAACAAACACTTCCTCTACCTGCCTACCACATTGCTGAAATCACATCCAACCATGAGATCTTTTTATAAATAACCCTCCCTGGAGCGTCCAAGTCTCCAAATCAACATATAACATCTGCTCTGGTTGGCTGCCAGCCAGCTTGAGCTGAGGCGAATGCACCACCGCGTCCCCCCTTTTCCTTGTAGTCCGCCAGCGTCCTGCAGTTGTCGGCGCCCTCTCCGGCTCATTTCCCTCCCCGATCCCCGCGCCGAGCTCCCTCCCAGGCCTTTCCGGTGAGCCGGCAGGCTGCCGAGCCACCCCGGGGTCGCGCGCGGTCACGGCTAATGTGACAAAGCCAGCTGCTCATCATTGCCCAAGCAGCCTCTCACCAGCTGTGATTGGATGTAAGGGGTCGCCCAGCTCGGCCGGCAGGGGCCCCCGAGGGCGGATCAGCCAGCTCAGACATGTCCTCTACACAGATAAGTGGGCTGAACTGTGTTCCTAACTTTGAAGCTGCTTCACAAACAGAAGTTGATTTTATTAGCCAGGTACAGGAAAGTTTATCCCTGTGATCCGTCTTCGCCACAAAAAGTGGATCGGAGCAGAGATGTGATGTGATAAGGAGCGGAGAATAAAAGGAAAGGTCAGATGTCTGCGAGCAGCAGAGAAGCAGCGGGAAAGTGAGAGGAAAGAATCTTAAATGTACAGTGGAACAAATGATCGCTCACAGCAGGTTCCTGCAATCACTGTCTTATTATTTCAGGTGTTTTATTGGAGTTTTTCCACCTTTTGAGCCAGTTCACCTTTATATGCACCCAGACTTACAGCACCTCGTCTTTTCTGTCTTTTTTACACTTTTTAAAATGTATTTTCACAAGTGATGCAGTTTCTTTAAGCAGTGTTAGGATATGATCTACGTTTGACAAATCAGAGTAGGCTATGTTAGGAGGGTAAAGAACAGATGAAGTAAACACAGAGTTACTTGAATGATAAACTAAATAATACAAGTTAATGAGCCATCAGTCCAACACAAGAAACATCCATATAACTGGGAGGAAATTGCTTTTTGTGATCTCCAAATACTCCTGCTTGAGTGTAACGTAACATTTAAGTTCTTATAGATGTTTTATTTCCTCATTTGAACTAACTTGTGTTTATAAAATCGCTAAACAGAAGTGCAAAAATTACAAAAATGTTATTATAAATTGCATAAAATCACATAAACTTGCATAGAATTATAGATTTACTATGCCATTGGCTACATGACTCGTCAATCATCCAGATTCTAGCATGTGAGTGGCTCAGGAGAGAGGGGCGGGGTCTTCTCTCTATGAAATCATTCGTTAGCTGTTGCAGGCCACAGGGCGGGCATCAAAGCTCTTGATTGGCTAAATAAGGTGTCCATCAATAGTTCAGAAGTTGGCAGCCAGCAGCCAGCCATTTTGCGCTCAAGTAATGGAGTTTTTTGACGAATAGAAGCATGAAACAGTGTTAGTTATTGCACTTTGTTGGATCTACTGGACATTTTGGGAAAAAGAGAAGATAGCTTGACAGAGTCGAAGCATTTTAATGATGTATGGCATGACTCTACGCTTAAATTAAGGCGTTTGTCTTTTCCTTTGACATGTTCGTATTGTTTGACAAACTAGCTGACCTTTTCAATTGGTTGATTGATGATTTACATGCCTGTTTTTTACAATACACTGTAGTTAGTAACAGAGGTTTTGCGTTTAATGGAAGGAATGCTTTAGTTGTTTTTTTACCTCCAATAAAGTGTTCCATTCAGGAACAATTACAATATCAACATTTGGAGTTGGTAGAGGTTGTGATCCACTTAAAGTCCTGACATATTACCCTAATTAATTTCTCATTTAACACTATTAGGCTCCCTTCTTAAGTGGTGAATTAACTCAATTATTGTGTGTGATTAAAAATCAGCTCAGGGCTAATCAGGTTAGTCATCTTTTGTTTACAGATAATGTTACGACGCTTCTGGCCATCATAATACCTAAAATTACCCCTCAGATATTTATTGCATAAACGGTTAATTATAGTCTGAAAGTTTTCTAGCAGAAGAAGAGTTTGAGTGGTAAACTTGCAGATATTTCCTGCAGTGAGTGTCTGTAAAGTCAAGTGACATTTACTTTAATTTGCATCTTTCTGAGAATATATAGACTTGTTTCTTTAAAGGTCAACATACTGTGATAAGGGAGCTGAACATGCGTCACATGTGCAGCACAATATTTAAAAACTTGTGAAGTCCTAGTTTCATGATTTGGACCATTGCCAGTAATGTCCCAAAGTTCGAGTTTGTTTCCTGCCAAAAGTGCATTTTGTCAAGCTCCCCCTTTGGGCAGCAGCAATCAGTATTGAAGACAATAGTAAGACAAACAGCCCCAGCTGCCTTGGATGCCACTCTCAAAACAATCAGGCACAACAAAAGTGAGAGAAAGCCCCCTCACCAGCACTAATTGTTAATAACAGGGTTCGACATAATTGATTTTTCTTTCATTCAGCTCCCAATTTGCTCCTGTTGCGCACTGGTGTTTGTGTCCCTTGGGTGTAATCTCGCAGTCCTGTTCGAACCCGCAAATGCTTTTTGCGACGAACAGCCCTGAGGAGGAGGAGGAGGAGGAGGAGGAGGATGCAGAGCTTGAAGTCACTCAGGAGCCTTGACAAACCAGATGTATTTCATATGGAAATGTCAGAGCGCCTCAGAGACCTGGAGGAAAAAACGTCAACTGCTGCAGTGCAGTCGACGAACTCGTGTCGTCTGTCACTTTGCAGCTTCCTGCTTGCTACATGAATTCAAATGTTGCTACAGGTAGTTCATTTAAATTAGACTGAGGTTAGTTAGCGACAGAATTAGATATCAGCCGCCTAGGGGTCGTTGCGAGTTTTAAAAAAAGCACCATATTAAGCTTAAGATGTGTTTATCAGCTGCTCGTACTGATATTTTATCTTTATGGTGTGCAGCAGGAAATTGCAGCTTTGCGTTAATGAGCTTTTTACAAACAGACATGTCGACTGCTTGGAGATAATTGAACACAAAAGCGCATTTAGAGTCGGTTAAGGAAATAAAAGTGTCAACGGTGATGGCGATGACGTTCTCTGGGAAGTGGAACAACTCCCCTGTGGGGCACGCCAGGCGCGTCTCGCGATGGCTTCATCAGCTCCAGATGAAAGAGTTCACATCCTTTTGAGCTCCAATTCGCGTCAAATTTGAAACCGCTCGTAATCGAATGAGATGTAAACCGGTTTGTGTTAATTCACCAGCTGACAACTTCTGTTTTTCCTCGTTGGACGGCAGCGGTTCGGATGAAAGAACAGATGTCGTCTTATTTTTTTGCTATTTTTCCCTTTTTCGTCCGAGGGAGGGTTTTCCTCAGGGCCCGGGTGCAACGGGGAGCCAGATGCTGCTTTAAATCTGTGCTGAATTGAGCTTGAATTCTTTGATAGCGCGACGGGAGATAAGGCAGCGCAACTTATCTGGGAGCTGCCACATAAACAAGCATTGGCGGTACATATGCATCGATAAGCAGCCCAGTCTTTCGGTACTATCTACCCTTGGCTTTGGTTTATCTCAGTGTGGCATGAGTGGGTAAAAAAAAACATTCTTCAAAACTGGTTATTTTTCTCAGCATTTAAGCTAAATTCACTGTTATTCTCACATCTATAAATTGAGATTAAAGGTCCCGTATTGTAGAAAGAGAGATTTCCCATTTTAGATCATTAAGTAAGTCTAGTTGCTGTATAAATACTGAGAAGTATAAAAAATGCTCAATCCAAGGCGAAACAAAGAAACCTGTATAAAGAAACTGTAGCTCAGGACTTCCGTAAAGTTGTGATGTCACAACTAACACTCAGCACTCTTGGTCACGCCCCCACGGTACAAAGCACACCTCCTTCAAAGCACAACGCTATGGTGGCCGAGGAGGACATTAGATTAAAGGTCAAATTGAAAATGTAAAGTAAATACAAGGCAAAGAAATGACCGTGACATAGACTTCTTCTTCTTCTTCTTCTTCTTTTTCTTTTTCTTCTTCTCCTTCATAAATTAATGCCAACAAAATTGACCTGGGAAAACAAACAAATATTATAGCAGATGAAGATAAACTATGAATTGTTGAATGAATTCCTTCACGTTCATTCTGAGGCTGCAGCCTGATATACTTGGGAGACGCGGTGGGCGATGTCTGCTCAGGCCTGTGAGAGCTGACCAACCAGAGCAGACTTGAAAGAGGCGGTCCTTAAAGAGACAGGAGCTAAAAACAGAGGGTGAAATGAGGTGCTGCAGCAATGGACAAAATAATGTTGCTTTTTAATTATCGCAGCATGTCAATATTTTCTAGTAGACACCCACATGTTTGCAAAGTATGGCATCTTTAACATTATAGGCTGTGGCTATTAAAGCTAGTATGATGCATAAGAACTCCAATGTACACTTTTCCCTCAGCTGCAGGAGGTCACTGCGTTATTCACGCTCCATGTTGAAAGCAGCGTGCTGTGGAAAAAGCAATTTGAAGCGCAGTATTAGGTCCTGAAATATATTATTAACCTATAGATAGATTTGACTTGTGAAGCCATACGGACCGCTCACCGATAGCCTGACTCATTTGGTGAGTTATCCATCCGAATCACGCCCTGTAATTACAATAAACGCTAATTACTATTGCAATTATCGCACTGGGGTGATAATTTAATTGGAGCCTGAAATAAATAGAGATGTTCATCGTGTCATATATTAAGTCAGCGTTTACTATTTGAGAAGAAATGTGGTAAATTTGAGTAGTTCCTCTGGAACAGCTTGCTTATTCTCTTATAGAGACATTTATATTTCTGAGTGTGTATTTTTACCTCATTAATAATGTAAAGATTTTAAATTTCTTCTCAAACTACAACTACTAGTGAGGATAAATCCTGCAGTGCTGTTAATTTTTATCATGCTGCTTAACACCACCAACTTTTGCAGGATCATTCAGTTCCTCAGTTTGTTCAAAAGTCAGCCTACAGAAATACAATTTCTCATCCAAAGTGGGCTCTTTGAAATGTGTCAAAGTGGAGAAGATTGGATGAAATTAAGACCAAAAACTACTCTCCGATAGCTCAAAATTACTAAAAACCCTGAAACTCCTACACCAGTTCTCAAGATGTTGGTTGTTTGTTCCTCATCTTCTCTCTCTTACAGAAACAGATCTCAGTGTTGTCAGAGTAAATACCTCTGCGCTGAGAAACGAGGCATTCTGGGTTCCCCCCAGGATGTTTGAACGTGTTTGCCTGCAGCGGTTGCTGCATGTTGTATCACCTCGTTTCACTCCTCTTTAATTTGACTTCCCTCTGCTGTGGAAGGTCTAATACGACAGGAAATCTATACAATTAGCTTTTTTAAAAGAGCCATTAACGGCGCGTTTTGACAGAAACGGGCAAGGTGAGTTCTTCAGGCACGGAAGAACTTCAGCAGCGCTCCAGCGAACACAAGGGAACACAAAATGTTTGCAATAATAAATGTATTTTTGAAAGATGGAGGCAGGTCAGAGTGCAACTAATATCTCTTTTAAGGCAAGCGCTGTTGCAAATTAATGAATAACCGAGACAAAAAAGTGCAGAATCCACCGCTCTTCATACCTCTGAAGATAAAAGACCGGCATTAAGCAGATGTATTTTCATGTGCTTCTCTCCCGGGAGCTTGTTACTCACTCGCACCCTGTAAGATGGAGGTCAACAACCAGTTTTTTGGGGAAGCGGAGCACCCCGTGGTGAGCTCATTTCGCCAAAGCTCCTAACATGATTTCCCCTTTTCCGTGCTCACCTTTTTCGTTACCAGCCTGTTCTTATTAAACACAACAAAAACAGGAAAAAAAAATCTCACTGGGTAAAACAGATCCCTCGTATCCGTCAACTCTCTGCCTCCTCATTTGCATTTAATTAGATGATTCATTCATAGGATTCAACCAAAAAGCACATAATTAAATGAAAGCTGACACACCATCTGATTCATTTATCATAGGGGCAGTGAGGCAGGGTGAGACCGAGAGTACTGTATGTAAATGAGGGAATAGACTTTTCTTTGAGTCAGTAACAACCCTCGGGAGATCCCTTTATTTCATCCCACCAGGCACCCTGATAAGACGCGTGCGCGCTTCATCCAAGAAGGCATGTTCGCCTCTTGTTGGGCACAATCAGCAGTTTTTTTGGTAATTAACTAATTTGGAGTCTGTTGCACTAAATCAGTCCAATTTTGAGGCTTTTGATAACTTCTGGCCGACGTACTGTGCAATTACGTTAACTGTAGCTCAGCAGAGAGGGGGGGCACGCACATTTTATCACTGTATATTTAAAGAGCAGTGGAAAGTATCATAGCACATCAAGTACTTTATTATGGTAACACATTTTGAATATTAAAGGCACACTCAGTAGTTTTGGAAAATAATCCATAAACTCAGAAAGGCAAGAAAGGTAATAAAACAATAAGGCCTCCTTAGAGGGAACTAAGGTCCCCAGAACACTGTTTAAAGCTCGAAAGGTGGCAGGGTCCGCCACATATAAACAAAGTGAAACAGTATGAAATTGTGTTCTTGTCAGTTTTATTTGGTTTAATTCAGTCCTAAGAACGGAGTTAAGCATTCTCTTCTGATTTAAATTTCTAGAGGTAGTACTTTATATGTCATAAAAGTATAGATTGCCTCCAGTGATGTCACTCAGTGGCACTCACTTTGCATTTTGGGTAATGTAGGCGCCTGGTTTTGAAAGGGTGGAGTAAAAATGGGATATCTTTGGTTCCGCTGGTGCCTATATTCCCCACCCTCCAATTTAGCATTTAAGTGCTTTAAATGCAACTTTAATGTATCTTAAAGTTGCAACATTAAGAATTTGTTAATTGTAAAACGTATTACCACAGTTACCGATAACTGCTGCTAAGTGTAGCTGTCGTTAGCTAGTTAGCTCAATTAGCTGTGCAGTGTCCGGAGAGCATGTAGCTCTGGGGAAGTGTGGGAGTTTACACCACGAGCAGGAGCTTTGGACCTGGACAGGCCGGGGCTCGCTGTTAACCATGCTATCTTAAATAAATAAGTTTGTAACACAATACATAGACGGTAAGTTTTGAACTACAGTTCTTGCATATTGATCCTGTAATGCTTCCTCAAACATCCACATTTAAAGTTATACATAGCAGTTTTCACTGTTACTAGATATTTGACAAGCAGACTTTCTTGTTAAATAGGATTCAGATTGCAGATCCACCTGCAACAGGATTTACAGGAAACAAAGCACGGACAACACAGAGGCCGCTTCACAAGCGAGTCAAACAGACTTTGGTGTGTTTGTGTGTTTGGTTCATTTACTGCAAGCCGTCAAGAGATGTCTGCTGCGGTTCAAAACATACCAACCGCAGGACTGTGTGATGTCAGATAGTTAAACAGTTAAATCCCTTCTGCTTATCAGGAGCTGCCAACAAAGTGGTTCTATGAGCTCCTATTTGTATAATCAGCAAGTACATTCATTCATTCATTAATTCAGTTGTTACTCGTGTGCATCGGTGTGGAGGACTGAAACTGCCAGAATCAAAAAATAATTGTTACGCCAGATATACAAAGCACAAATGTTACCACCACTTTACCCGTCTTTTCTTTCTGACATTTACTCAGTATGTGCAAGACAGCGCTTTCTGTCTATGCAATGAATTGTTCTCTGCATACTGTAAAGTATCATGCTGGCAAAAGCGATTAAAACGCTGCTCAAAATGACATAAAAAGCACATTTACATCTGCTGTAATATACCACAGGAAGAGAAGACTCGCAGAACTAAAAACACGAGAGATGAATGACTCATCCACCGAATTTACATCCTTTTACTGCCTTGTTCAAAAGTTGGACATCTCATTTGTGAATGAATGCAGCGGTCTGATTAAAACCAGCACAGATTGTGCGGACAGTATGGCAATCGCTGACCGTGGTTTCGTTTTTTTAATCATGGAGGGCAATCGCCTCACTGGAAAGGCTACAGAGGGCTCGACCTGAGTGGGCGAGGAGCGAGTCAGACAGCTGGACGTGGGATATAAGACTTTCTGATGCGTTATGAACCACAGTGGACTTTGTCTTTCTCAAACATGAAATTTCTCTTTACTAATTTTCCTTTCTTTTTTGTTCCACTGTGCTCCACTGCAGGTCCTTGAAGCTAGAGAAACAAGGTTATTTTTGTCTGCATTGACACGGTTGTGAAGAGCGCTTGATGCTGCAATAAAATAATACATTCGAGGGCACGTGCAAACAAGACGTGATAACAGAGAAAAGACCTCCTTTCTCCTCCTCAGTCTGTATTCATTACCTTTCCCTCAGCGTCCCCCGCGGTCAGAAGTTTGGCATCAAATCGCTTTAGCTGCAGGAAACGTTTGTGGGCTGAGGATGCATTGTTTATGCCTCCCGTTGTTTGAAATAATGGGAATTGAATGGATTAGATGTGGCTAATGTAGCTGTCAACGTTTTTTGTTTTTTTCTTCTTCCCCCTCCTTGCACCCTCCTCAGGTTTCATTAACATCCCCAGACCAACAGCACCGCGGTGGCAGACTACACTTGCAGCGTCTGAGCATTCATTAAGGAGGAATTCAAATGTTGCTCTCTGGGAATTTGTCAGAACAGATGGTGACTGTTTCCAGACCTCGGGCCGGGGAACAGACGTCGGTGTGTATCTGTTTTGATAACTGACTTGCTGAATTGAAATCATGCGAGGACTCGGTTTTATTTTATTTATTTATATTTTAAACTTTGCAGCCACATTTGTTTTGAACGTATTGGTCCTCTGGTGACGCCCTGGGAAGCTCTGAGAATCTGAGTCTCCCAACTTGCACCGCATCTTGTTTGAGCAATAAAATGCAGTTGCTATGGCAACCTCGGCAGACGGATGACAGTTGGCCGGAGTCAGTTTAACCTGGAGTAGCCTCTTTTTAAGAGCAAAGAAAGCAACAGGGAGGCGGGTGGGATATCAGATTCTCATGAGCAGTTGATTCTGCTTGTGTCTGATGGCCACCCTCTACCAGGATGATTCAATCGATACATCTTTCAGATGGAATTGCGTGTGAAAAACATTCCCCTGCCGAAACAAAACATCTATTGACAATACAAATTCACAGCCTTTGAAGGCTTTTCTGAGATATACTCACGGGAGCAACTCTGGAAAGAAAATTACTTGCTGAGGATGGAAGTCGAACGCCACAAGAGACCAAATTAAGGGGATTTTTTTTGCCCTCACCGCTGCTGTAGACTCACAAACATGATGCCGTGTTGCTTCTTTTATCTTTATGAACAGAACTCACACAAAAAAGTGTTTATCCTCAACCTGTCAGACATATAGGCGAATTGTTTGCGGTGTTTTGAGTCATCAATAAAAAAAAGGAGGCTTGTGTTCCAGCATTTCACCGAATGTCATCCATTACAATACTCCATTATCGCCGAATGTGTATCATCAGTTTGCAAATGAGCCAATTAAAGAACACGAAACACACTAAACAAATCCAGCCAAAGCCTTCCCTATCGCAGCCTATTCACTTCTCATTACGGCTCAGCAGGGATTTTTCTGGCCTTGAAAGCCTCATATTGCGGCGCAAAGCAGCCGCTGTGTATCTATACTCACGTCTAAAGGCAGCTTAGCTTCCTTTCCTCTGAGCAAGGGGAAGACGGAGTTAAATATATATATATATATTTTTTGTTGCCTTGGTGGTGATCCGGGGTGCAAGTAAGACCCAAGCCAGGGCTTAGCCTTTCTGTGTTCTATTACAGAAAATGGACGATCCTATTACATCGCTCGTAATCTCACCGAGGCCAGACTGGACGCGGGGGGATATCCCATCCACCCTTTCGTCTCCTCTGGCCGAGGGCACGCGCGCTGCCCGCTGACCTTCTAGAGTCGCTTTCCCAACAGCAGATCCACTCCAATAATGATATCTCCGAGCCGCCGCGGTGCACTGTGCAGAACGTGACGATGACTGCAGATACGACGGGAAATGCTGGACGCTCGGAGTTCATGTAATGTGACATGAATAAAGAGATTGCAGATCAGTTAGCTGCAGCAGTGGCAGACTTGGATCATAATCAGGCGAAGGAATTAACATCAGTCCGGGCCAGTTTTCTCACTCACTCCGTTCACAGTAGACCACGTATACTGTTCGTTTGTTGTCGCCTATTATTCAGTGTGCCTGATGTGCAGGGCCTCCTACGCGCATTCATTACTATTCCCAATACATATTATTCTTATTTACCCCAGGAGCTTTGCCGCACAAATGCAAAAAATACATCAAATTGTGTGGAATGATGGGGAATGGTGTGTTATGACTGTCAAGCTCAAAGAAGGCGTACCCAAATGCACGAGACGGCGGGCAGGAACATCATTTGTTGAAGTTTTTTTCAGGATCAGGGAAACTTGACAGGGAGCTTCACAAAGACTGGACTAAAATACAAACCATGATACACACTAATCTTATGAGGGGATGTGGTGCAGTTGGAGTGAGGCGGAGAAACACCGGTGAGGGTAACGAGTGGAAAAACACTCTGAACACGGCTGAACTAACAAAGGTGATGTAATGCAGGTGTGGAGGGAGGGAGAGCAGACTGGGACAGAGCAACGGAGGGAAACACTGTAAACAGAACAAACAAAAAAAAGACAATTTTGGGAGACTGTCAACAAATCATTTCAGCAGTAATCGCAGAGAAACGCGCTGTAACCCACTCCTCTTTGGTTACCTTGGTGCTTCGCCATACCTTAACATATAAAAAGTAATTACAAGTTTAAACCAGGCACGACACTTTGGACGTTATTGGCCTTAACTGGCATTTTGAAAGCGAGCATATTTTTCGCTAAATCGTACTTTACACATCTGGATTTTATAATAGGTGTGTGTTGGAGAATGTTCATCACATCATCGCAAGACTGGAGAGAAGCTGTAAAAAACGTCTCTTTATGAACACCCTACAATTTTTACTCCGCATTCATAATTAATGTGTCAGACAAGTAGGGAGATTTGTTCTGGTGGCGGGGATGTAACTTATACTTTTGGCTGCATACGCTTCCAAACGACCAGCGTGCCGGCCAACTCCCTCATAAGCTCCAATGTTAATTTTTCACCTTAGTATCGGAATGAGCAGCAAGTATGATGCGCACAAAAGATCACTTGAGAGTTGGTCTATTGCACTTCCATAACTAATGCCATTAACTCCAAAAACACTTTCACACACCTTTTTTTGCAGTTGTGGGGTGTTTGTTTCCTCAGACCTCTAACAGGACATGAATTTATCATCATGATGCTAAAACTCGACAGGAAAGGTCATACTAGTCTTAATTTTCCAGATAATTTTCCATGCATATTAATCCTCTTTTTTTCATAACAAGAATCAAATCATGAAGAGTTATAAGAAGCGCAGAGCGCTGCCCTCCTATTGTTATTGTTTTTCTTCTTTCAGCCCGAACCATTTACACTGCTTGTGAACGTATCTGTAATGTTACAGCTTTCAGCAGCACTCTCCTCCCGGGCTTGTCTTCCATTTAATGCACTCCCTCTCGCTGTCTCTCTTTCTCGTGCTGTCGATTTTCTCCCCACACTGGTCCACTCGCCCTCCACACACCGACTGAACGCTGATGTATATCTGGTTGCGACCAATCGCTTGTGTTGACAGACAGATCATACCATCGGGCTGACGGCGTACAGTTCTGGGGAGCTGCAGCTGCCGATGTGCCGGTTTCTCTCTGATTTACCCATTTTCTCTTTAATGCCACTGCTTTTATTTCACTACAACATTTATCTAACAAAAACGCCTACTCAATATGTTTCAGAATAATATTTAACATATCAAAACAAACACGTTTATGAAATTCAATGCATTGTTAAAGAATAATTGTTTTGTGTGTGTGACCCTTTATAAAAAGTAATTCCTTGTCGTCTTTCAGAAGTTGTGAGGATTCTTTTAAGTCGCTTGGATTCAAATTGATTAAACTAATTAAACCATTCAAGGTCTCAACAAAAGCAAATATTAAAGCAGTGGCCCTCAAACTTTATTAGAAGGCCAATAATTATCCAACTGAACAATGAATGAAAAGATAGATAGATTGTGTTTAAAATGACCCTTTTCATTTACCGTGCTCAATTGAGTGAAACATTCAGTATCTGTTGTTCCAGCATTCAGGCACCCTTGGAACCACAACATCGAGAGGAAAGTTATAATGACCCTTCAGGTTTATTTTGAGGCCCCTTGGAGGACCCTCAACTCCCTCGGTTGGACCTCTTAGGACTACCCGACAGTACGGAAGACAAGAACAGCCATGCTTGCAATCAAAATGAGAGTTTATTACATTTTCAATCTTGAGAAAATTAGCTTTTTTATCTTGAGATAATGAGATCATTAACTTGTTATCATGAGCGGACAAAAGGTCATTTTATTTTTATTATATCAAGATGGCATCTCAACATCTGTAGCTACTGGTTTAAGATGAAAATGTCAGATTAACTAATTAGGCGCCACTAAATTAACTTGTATGACTCAGACTGTACTATTTACTTTTTTAATTTATGTATGTTGGTAGTTTCTCTTCCAGTTTCTTTGTGCCAATGAAAATTCTTCTGATTTTAGCTAACTGGACAAAAACACATCTGCTTCTTATTGATATATGTATGTAAGCCTACAATTTGCTATAATTAGCCACAATATATATACCTTCATATCTTATCTAACGTTGGGAAAATGCTTACAACAAAAGACAAACGTTCAGATTCAGTTAATTTATATCATGAATGTTGCAAAGTTGTTTTCTCAAGATAAACTATCTTTTAAAGCTTCTTTATCTCTAAATAACAAAATAATTAACTTGTGCTAATGACAAAAAATGAAATACAAATAAATGGCATTCAAAAAGATTATTACAGTCATGGCCTCTCTTGGCTTCCGTACAATAATACGCACAGCACCAGTCAGAGCAGTGTGTGTATGTAATGCTTCACTCTTATAAATGTCATTTTCTGGTGATAAACGATGTCATTATCTCAAGAAATCAAGCTTTAAATAGCACAGTGATTAAGCAATGATAATGACGATCAAAAAACAGATAATTACTTGGTTTGTTTGTTTTTAAATTGCAGTCATGGCCTCTCTTGGCTTCCGTACGACAATATTTACAGTAAAGTATTGCAACAGCTGAAACAGCTACGCCCGTAAGAGCAGCGTGTCAATGTAATGCTCTACTCTTAGCACAAATGATCTCGTTATCTAGAGGAATCAAGCTTTCCTACCCATGACAATTTTTAAAAAAGCAGTCATGGTCTTTCTTGGCTTCCGTACAGCAGTATAAACAGTAATGTAAACAGCGACATTAATTAAATGCTATTGATGTGATGTTTCATCAGTGTCAACAACCTAATAAACTCACTTTAGTAAGTCACAGGGAACATTATTCTTTTCATATTAATCATACCTCACTGTCATTTCATTTAATTAGCATTTTGCATGGACGACGTCTGCTACTGTTGCACTTTGGGGACGGTTATCAATATTTTCCGCGCCGCATCTTAATTCTCTTCAAAGCCGGCATATCTGAAGTACGACATCGAGCCAAGTGACTCCCTGGATTGCCATCCTTACTTTACCAGATGGCACGCTAAATCACATGTGAAACAGCAAAAATGAAATATGTAGCTAATGGCATAAAATCTTGGCAGCTTCCGAACACGAGCCGAGCCATGAGATTGATGAGGATCAAATTAATTTAGCTTCGAGTTTCTAATTAATGTAGCAGGGTTTTTTTTTTCATTTCATTTCAGAAAAAAGCGTGTGATTAGACTCCAATATAAGCAGGAAAATATCTTTTTCTGATTCAGACGCTCTTGTTTCTTGCACTTTGACTTGATCCAATTTGCGACTGCTTAGATTTTAAGGGACCGTCCTGATAGGCTGCAAAGAAAAAATCCTTAATCGGCGGTGAATGTTTCTCTTGGGGTTACTGCGGCTTGTTTATTCAGTATAAAGTCCTCGGGCACCTATAAATTATAGATAGAAGGTGCTTTGGCGTCATGATTTAATTATTAGCATTTTCATAATCACGCTAACGTGCTGTAATCTTTGAGCAAACTTGTTAAAATACTGTTTATTTCTCTTCATCTCTTGACTCCTTCCTTATCGTGCTATCATGCTGGCAGGCTCTGCAGCATCACTTCTGTAATTACTATCACAATCTCGTCCAGCAGACCTGTTCGTGTGTTGCCTGTGTGGGTTGGATTTTTGTGATGGCCGTCTCTCACCTCCCTCGCTCTGTGATAATTGTGTTTGTGTCTTAGCTCGCAATATTCAATGACCCAACATCAGACAATAGATTGGAATCTCGCAATATCTCCCTTTTTAGCTGACGTGAAATAAAGAGAGGAAACTCGTCTCTCCGTGATCACCTTTTTAGTTTTATTCCTCTCCGCTGACACGAGCAAATGTTTATTCTTCAAACCGGCAGAACAGAAAAGCGCAGCCCCATCCCACCTCGTAATCTCTGATGTCATGCCAGTGAGCAGCGCGACTCCGCAGGGAATCAATTAGAAAAACTGGGGGAGAACACTTTGATACTAAGTAGGATGACGTTTTTTTAGGGATGCGGGAGCATTTCCTGGCTCAGCCTCAGTGGTGTTAATGCAGAATCAAAAGCTGCAGCTCTAAGCCTGCAAATTTCTCCGACTGCTAAAGAAGGGCTGAAAGAAGTTAGTTGTATTTTGTTTTGTTTTTTGGCGAGGGTTAGTGCTCCTCTCAAATTTAATCAGGCAATCAAAAAAAACATTGGTATAATTTGGGTGATTCTTTAATTTGACTCTCAAGTCGTTGATTTACAACGAGCTGCCTGCCAATCCAAACCGACATATTGCCATTTTCTGGAAGCAGACTTTCCCATCTTGTATTTGAATCAAGTCCAAGGAGTTTTCTTTGGAGAGAAAAATCTAATTTGTGCTACAGATATTACCTATATCCAAGGTCTGCACTGGGAGGAAATGACAGTGGCTGACAACACGCACTGTGAAATTGATAGCAGCGGAAAACCCTAACTGGTACCCAGTGGTTTGGCCTCCCTCATGTAAGTCATATTATTAGCCAGTTCAATGGACTGGTTAATGACATAGTGGTCTATTACACTCATGTCTGTAAACAGAGGCACATGTTGCCGGTGCCAGGAATCTGCCCGTCACAAGTTTGCCTTTATGACGGGAGTCTTCTTAAAGAGCTGCGAGCTTGTTTCCACAAAGACAAAGACAAGAGATCTTCTTAGGAAGCGCACACATCACTTCATGAGTATGTTTGAAGAGGTGTTCCTTTTGTGTTCCTGTTCCAGTTATACGCATGATGTTTTAAGCCTTCATGGGCGTTTTGTGACACGGCTTTTTTGATTGAATGTGGTGTGGGGTTATTTCTTGGTTTGTCCCAACAACGGTTTGATGGATTGGCATGAAATTTGGTCGACACATTCATGTCTCTCTAAGGATGAACTATAACGACTTTGGCGATCCCTCGATTAGTAATACCGATAAAACCAATGGCAATCCCATCAGCCTTAGTGGTGACTTGTGGCGAGTGCCATTTAGCAGATGTTAGCATGCTATGGTGATGAAGTAGGATTGGGATTATGGTTAGTATATTATATAATATATTAATATATATGATTTTTAGCCCCCATGACACCTTTAAAATGATGGCTGCATCCTGTTACTTAAGCAGAATCAGTGTTTTTCATGGTAAAAGGACACTATCACCCATTATCGTTTCTCCAGCAATCCCCTCAAGAAACTTGTAGCATGCTAGCGTTAGCGACATCCTGCCCTACGAATCATATTTTGTCTGACATATCTACTTTATGGTTGAGCAGAGACGAACCCGATATGGTTGAATCTGTAATTTAAAGTTGATCATTTTCATATTACATTTTAATTTTTGCATCTCATTTACAGTTGAAGCAGAAATGGAAGATGCATTTATTCCCCGCTATGCCAAAAACTCACCAGAAAGACGTTTTTAAAAAGCTGATTTTTTGACTAGTTCTCCCAGAGGGAACATCAGACCCTGCTGCCCCGGAGCATTTCAGTGTAAATGTCTTTGTACAGACTATTTTCATGGCACTCTCACTTTATTAGACGGCCCACAGTAAAAAGAGGCTGAAATGAGGGGAAGTAACAAGCAATAAAAGTCCCGGCTGGGTTTAAAGTCAGAAACCTGCCTTTGCATGGTGGTTGCGTTCACGAGCTGAATGAAAAGACTGTCCTGAAGTTACCACTGTAGAAAATGGTCTCTGCCAATGTGTATGAAATGTGTAATAGCCTCCTGCAGAATCCCATAAGTCAAATTAATATGTTTTTAAACAGTGGAACTGTTTCTAAAAGCTGACTTTTACATTTAATCTCCTCAGCTGCTCTCAATTTACAGTATATTTTATTGTGGTTTTGCGTGTCATTTACAATATGTAGGGCCCTTTTAAAAAATTGTATCCTTCAGAATGGAGGTGATCCATCACCCCTGCCTCATTTTTAATCCCAGGTGACTGAAACATCTGTCAGGATGACTGAATGTCGATAGAGCGGTACAGCAGGGAGAAAGGAAGTGGAGGGAGAGGAGGAGGCGATGCAGATCCTGCCAGGAGTGATGGCTTTGAGACAGCCAGCATCTCATCTAGATATGATGAGTATCACTCAACAGCAGGCTTATGTGTGTGTGAGATACAGGACACACAGAAACGTCCTATAATACATAAATAGATGCTCATTTTTCTATCTGATGGATGCTTTTATCTATAACAATATCGTGGCTGCATGTATTAAGGTGGCACCCAACAACCCTGGCAGAGATACTGTCATACTTTATCCACCGGTGGTACATATATATATGGTGTATGTGGTGCCGACAGATGGTCTAATGGAAGATGTGTAATGCGTGATAACAGCCCCCCATGGTGCGTTCAAGGGCAGCTATACAACAGACGCTCGGGAAAGTCTGGCTTTCTCCATCTTTAACTGACAAGGTTATCAGATATTCATGGAGCCTAATTAAACGAGTACAGTGTTGAGTCCCACAGCATATTTCTTAGTACTGACATATCGACCTAATTAACTTTTGGTTTATTGGAATATGATTTGCGTTCCCAAGTTCATCAGGTGCCCTTCTCTCCGCGCTGGAAATGCAGCGATGCCGGGCTGCATCGCTTCATTATTAAAGAACTTACTGTAACTTTTCCCTCTCAGCGTCCACAGTTGGTGATTTCTTGCATATTCTGAAATGGAACTCAAGCTTTGTGGGTTTCAAGAAACTGCCTTTACTTTTGTACTGCTGCTATAACCACCGTGTAGATCCATTAGTATGTTCAGCCCAACAGCTCTAATAATTACTTTAATAATGTATAATTTCTCAGCTCTCAATGCAAGGGCCAGCGCCAAAGCAGGAGGTTGGATTGACCTTTACAGTGAATAATAAGGTAGGAAATAGCTGCTATTACCCGGCGTTTCCTTTGGTCGCCTGTTGCTGTAGCAGACGATGGAAGTCAGCGAATGAGACTAAACTTTACCTTCGTCGTCAACATTTTTGCCTGATTCATATCAGCAATGGTGGTTGTTTAATGATGTATTCGCCACCAGCAAAGCGAGCTTAAATGCGGGATAATTTGTTATTCATGTTGCTCGTGCAAGTGTATTTTCATTCCAAACAGCCTGTACATTAGCTGTGAACTAGCAAACAATGGCATGGGCCGAGGGTGTCTGTTTCTGCGGTTATTAACTTCAAGTCAACGCTCAATGAATTCAGCACTCACCAGAGGGTCAGGTTCTCTCTCTTCTATTCCCTCTGTACTCTTTGTAATGTAATTCATAAATTGATGAATTTACAGCACATTAAACACTAACAATGGAAATCAGCTCAGATCGTTGATCGCCAGGTTGAGTGAGGATAAATGCACTTTTTAATCCTAAAAGTTTAAAAGTAATCTCTGAGCTCTTCTCCCGTTGGCAGGCGGCTCCAGATCAGAGCAGAATCTGATGTGACTCCGGTTGTTTTTTCCTCCAGAGGGTCTGGCTCTGCATCTGATTCATCCAGAGCTGACCGAACTAAAGTTTCTCATAAAAAAACTAATTGTGTGTATTCTTGAGGTCTAAATGCAGCACGAATGTGTGTCCTGCATGTGCAGTCCCCTAATTAGATATAGGAAAACTTTATAAACCACGCAACAAATTAAAGCCCAACAGAATCTGCGCGGCGGTAAATCATATTTTAACTCTGTGCTGTAAAAACTTGGTCCTCCCATCTGCTCTAATCCACACTGTGCTGTGGGTTTTCAGATGTGTCACCAATTAACTCTCACACACCTGTGGTGCGTCTGACTTCTACAGCTTTATGCCGTGGTCAAAACCTAACGTAAATGTCAGAAATCTAATTTGCTTTTCCATTTTACGAAACACCCAGAGAAAGGATGTTAAAATCCAAATTGCCCTCGCCCACATCACCACAACCTGCTCTCCCTGACTGTATCGCCAACTGCTTGCATAATTAATTGATAATAGTAACTGCTAATACATAATGGATAATAATGGGAGAATGATAATTAGCAGTGAAAAGGCCTTCAGCAGTTTCTCCAATTCAACTGTCAATAAAGAGGTCTTAACTGTGAGTACAAAGAATTCAGAGCACCTGTCACGTTGCATTTAATAACATTTCTTTTAAAGTTGATTCTGGCTACAGCTTTTTATCTTACCTGTGGGAGAAAGCACTTTCTCAAACTTCAATTAATGTGCGTGATTGAAAAATAGAGAATATTAACATAGAATAGCACAGTTCTGTATCCAGGGATAAAAAAAAAAACTGATGGGATTATAACAGAAAATAACTAGAAGGACATTATTCTTCATTTGTATCGTACATTCTTAACACAGTCATGGACCTGTTATATCACGCTCACATAAACCACTTAGAGACCCGGATATGGTAAGGATATGGCTTACACAATTAAAAATATCTGGTTTTCATTGGGAAACTGCCACAACATCTCGTTAGAAAAATCCTGTATAACGCCGTCTTGCCACCGCCATCCCATCATCCTCCTGACACGAGAGTCACCTCATGCACATGTAATCAGACCTGATATGACACATATTGTAGAAACGTTGATATGATACTTAAGAATGACGAACTAAATGTATCCTTGGTTTGCAGAAATGTTTTATTCTGGCGACGCGACTCACTGTCTCCAATGACAAAAGAGGACAAACAAACAAGCCAGCCCATCAATAACTTGTGTGAAATAGAATATCGTGTAATTGTGTGAAATTGAATGCAGCCTGCATTAGCACAAGCACGGGTCTTACTGTTTACGAGGCTGTAGGCAGATTTCATGGGAGGACAGGGGTCAGGATCATGTGGTTTAGGTCAAGGATTTAAAAGACTGTGGGGTCTTGAGGGTTAAAGCATCCAACAAAAAAGTGAAGACTCTGCTGTTTTCCTTTTAAGTCACCTTCCTGTATAAGCCCTGAGCGAAGCACCAATATCATGCAAGCCTTATTAGCAATCCAAACAGAGTGCTGCTCGCTGCCCCATGTACCTTATAAAAGTTGTTAAAATCCCAATAAAGGTGAGAGGAAACGCTGCCTGGATGCTTAAGTGGCCAGCCTGGACAGCCACCTGCATCCATCCCTGTCTTCTTTTGCTTAATTAAGATACAGATGTCAGTTAATGAGAGCGGACGCCGCTAATGAGTGATGCTAAATCCAGTGGGTCACAGTTGGCAGTGCCACATGTGCTGCTTTTGATCACGCTTGGCTAGTATCTGTCTTCCTCTGGAATTATGCTAAAATTATACAGTGCGCAGGTTATTCACTTTATCATTTATTTATTCTTTGTTTGTCCTGTTTCATCTTCATCTCGTGGCTGCTCTCTTTTTCAGATGCAGTCACATTTCTGGCGAGGTGTGGCTTTAAATCACACGTAGTCGCTATTTTCAGAGTTTAAGACCATTTAGAAATCGTCGCTTTTCCACCAAAACTCCTCTCCTGCGCAAGCACAGTTGAGCAGCTTCATTTGACAGGATAGAAAAACTCATTCCACCTCTCACATGCGACACCAGAATTAAATGACTTTTCCCTTTTAAAGCACAGCACAGCACTTTTTCTTTCCACCACGTATTAAGCTTTTTTTTTTTATGGAAAACAGTAAAGTTGATGTAAGTATGACATTAAATTGCCTGTAAATGTACGCGTGAATGCATACAGCCGGGATCCCTGACGAGCCTAAGGTTGGATAAATGAGGAATTCATTTCTGGGGAAGCGGAGAACGAGCCGTTAAGCCCGCGTTTGCACACTATTCTGCTTTCCAGCCACTTTCCACGTTGAACTAAAGTGTGAGATGGCATCACGATTCACATGGAGTCCTGTGAAGCAGACACATACACACACACACACACCAGACACACAACTCCCACTATGCTGGAGAGTTCTAGCTAATCCAAGACCTTCATAAAGCATGTGTTGGGCCTAAGCGACACATCTGTCATTCTGACGTCCGCTAGCATGGTCTGGACTGTCGGTTTCTAATCCATCTGTGCTCTGCAGAGACAGTCTGCTGCCAACTGGATCTTTGCTAAGCCTTTGGAGAAGCCGTCTGAACGGCGACTCCTGCCAACTTGCTGAAAGTTTTTATTTATATCTTACCATTTATTTGACCATTTCCTGTTTCCTTTTTCTTTAACACTCGCTTGTTTAAGTGAGTGTGTTAACAATGCTTTTTCTCTGATGAATCAGATGCCTGCGCTATCTGCTTTGATGTTGCCAGGCGATCAGGAGTCCATGGAAAGAGGGCAACTTTAATCCTGAGCACCAAAGGCAGAATAAGGCCAATGACTTTGATCTCCCTCATGCAAAAAACCCAGTAATTTTCCACTGCAATGCCACCGTGCTGGTAATATTGGATTAAAAACTCGCTCTTTTCTTCTGCTGTCCACTCATGTATGGCCTAAGGTGTGGATGAGGTCTGTCAGGGATGCTTCGGCATGCTGCACAATAGAGATAGAGAGTGAGAGAGAAACAGAAAAAGCAATTTTGACATATCTTCTTCGGTACCACGATGAAGCAATTCAGTGCAGCAGAACAACATTTTCATGAGGGTATAAGAACTCAAACGTTGCACAGTGTGTTGATGGGCAACCTGTTGGCGCCTCTTTCAGCCTCTACCTGCTTACATGCATCATACCAAGTGGCGTGTAAATAATGCAATAGCAAGCTAGATGTAAGGATTTGTCTGTTTGTGCCTCGGGCGTCAGATTGCTACCTTTGTGCTGGCGGTTTTCTCAAGCAATCAGAGGTCAGCGAGCTCATTCACAGCCACTCCGATCCTTGTGAAAGAACGGCGTCACTTACACAGCAGGGAAGTCAAAAGGGCCATAGCAGTGTGAAGTTCAGATAATGACTCATTACCGGAAATTAACAGCCGTGGTGATGGGCCATCTAATAGCAGATGATGGATCCGGTAATAGGTTTTCAACAAGTGGTCATATTGTCATAACCAGGTTCATTAACAAAAGTATCTCCTGCACTGCTCAACCTCGAAAGTGGTCATGTGTTAATTTTCACAAGACAGACGACACCATTTTGCAGTTCCTTGCTAGTTGTGAAGATAATGAAGTTGGAGGTTAAACGATTGCTGGTGGCAAAGTCCTCGACCTTTTAGACAACAGATGTAAAGCCTATCAGCTGCTACAGTTAAACCGCTGAGTGAAGAGAATCATTTTGGTCATTTTGCTGCTATGCAGTGTTCTGCTTGGAAATTTTGGGTCCTGAATGCCACTTGACCTGCACTACCCTCTGAAAGATTGTCAGAGATCAAGCACACCCCCCGTGGAAATGTCACTCCCCGATGGCAGTGACCCCGGCTGGACAATGTCCTTTGCCACACCATAGAAAAAATACTCAAAGAGAAGAGCTTATGTGGGGCATTCCTAAACAAGTCCAATCCATGTAGGACCCACTGTGGACTGGACTTGACCCTGACATCGAGGCATGGATACAGGACCTCAGGGGGTGTCTGGCACCAGGGCATGGTAGCAGATCTTTTGAGTCCTGTGGGTTGCGATGAGAGGTCCTCGTGGATCAGACATGTTCCGGCACTTCCCAGGAATATTCACTTGGAGTGCCAGATCGTGTCTAAAGGATCTGCCGGCCATGCCCAAGGACCGGATACCACACTGCCTTGAGGGGTCAGAGCCAAGTCTAATACTCAATAGGGCCTCTAAGAAATCGAACTTGTTCAGCACCTGCCAAGGATGTTCGACTGGATTGGGATCTGGGGAATTGCCCTCACCCCTTAAGCTTCTTTTAGCTGATTGTTTCTTCTCTATAAAACTCAAAAGTCAAACATTTTCTGAATAAACATTACCTACCTAGCACCAAACGGTAGACAGACAAAGGTAGAAACTAACTTGTGAACACAGTGGTGCATTTGGTGGAGACCAAAATTAGAGCTAAAAGGAAAATAAATATTGGACTTCCATTTGTTACAAGACAAGAAACGTCAATCCAAATGAATGCTAATGTTGCTCTGTCTCTGCAGGATGTGTAATTTAGCAACTGTATAACTATATATAACTGCCCTTACTTTTTCATCTTGTTATTTCCACGTAGGCAGATAAACGAGGTAGTATCCAATGTGTGCATGTGAGCCGTTTTTCAAGTATATCAGGGTACATCAACACTATGTGCGGACCCTTTTAAGATAAATGAATTCACAAATGTCATTTTACCTTCACTTTTCCCAGCATGTGATGTGCCTTTGAATGTTCTTCAGCATTTACTTTCTGTCAACACATTTGCTCACGTATTACTTCAAAGACTTGCACCCTTAGCCGTGGTTGCACTTTCATATCATTTTTAAATACAGCTTTTATCATCCTTTCAAGCCCGTGACAAGGGACAGGTCTGATGCCAAAATCTGATTCTGGCATCAGACCTTCAAAACAAGGTATGTAAGATGTCACGGTCGCTAAGTTATCACAAATCTACATGTGTCGGGCACGGTTAACTGCGAAGTAAACAGATGGAGGTGCAGCAGGAGACACCAATATAGATGTAGTTAAATGTTTAAGTGAAGATATTTTCAGGCTATATGTGAATGTATTGTGTGATCTGGTGACATAAGATCACATTTCCATATCAACGTTGGATACAAAGCCTAAGTCTACTGTGGATTGTGGTGCTGCATCAGTTGCTTTTCAGATATCCAGAGAGAAAATGACTAAGATTGCATTTCAGTGAAGAAGAGACTGAGAGGCTTAACCTCTGACATGGCAGAGGTACAGAGAGCTAAGCAATCTCTCCTCAGGGTGAGCCGCTTTCCTTGTTTGGGGGCTGAATAAGAGATTCTGGGAGGCAAAGGCGACACAAGTGTGAAGGAAAAAGTCAGAAAAGATACAGAGGGAAGAAGCAGAGAGGAAATTGAAGTGGCAGGGTTTGAAGCTGTGAGGCGAGAGGTGTGACAGAGGCTGCAGCCGAGACAGAGATCAGGTCATATTTCATCACTATATGGACAATGGAAGGTGGGGGAGGTGTGGAAAAGCCATCACAAAGGCCATGATGGAGCGTCAGTCCAAAAGCGCGAAAGAGATTGTCAACACTTGGGTGTGCTGTGCTGACCCAGAGAGGACGAGAGGGAGCGCTCGTCAAACAAACAGATGAATTTTTCTCATACCTGTGTGTGATGCCAAAGTTTGCCGAGGATCCCCTGATACCCTCAGACCAAGGTGTGAGCAGTTTAATGTGTGTGTATGTGCATTTTAACACAATTTAGCTACCCTCCTAACTGTTTGCATTAACAGGAAAGTGAGATCATTTTGTTTATGACTTGAAATCTCAATGCAAGAGTCTCAGTGTGGGATTGATTATGAAAGGAGAAAGTGGAGTTAATGAACGTGGAAATGCTTCAGAAAGCAGCTCCCATGTTGTGATCGGATTATTATCGCTTCTATAAATCTCAACACTGCTCCTAATAATGAATACAATGGGTGTTTTATTCATATATTCATACATTAACAAGAATCCATTTGCTTATTTCAGCTGACTCTAAAGTCTGGTGCTCACTTACAACCATCCTGTCAGTTTTCAGACCAGCTTCTTTCACAAGGCCATGAGACTCCTCATTTTATCCTCTGCATTCTACTCCATAAAATAGTTCTTGTGTTTGTTTGTTATATGTAGAATGCCCCTTTAATTTTATTTATTACCCAATTGACACTCTATAGCATTGTCAGACTCAAGACACAGGGTCAAAGTTGATCCAGATATTGTCAGAGATATCGGTTTTTTTTGTATTCCGCGCATTTTCTCTGTCTTATTAAAACCTGGCATTGAATTACCCACGATGCAACCGGCCCACCAACTTGACCGATCGGAGATTCAGGTGTGTTATGCTCGTATTGGATATCGTTGCCTCAAGCGTTAGCCTCAAGTCGAGGTGAGGATCAGGCTGTGGAGTTCTCGTCAATTATTTTCTTTCCAAGTAATTTTTTGTGTTTTAGTGTTTTAGCTCATGCTGACTCAAGTGACAGTACTTGTTTATCTGATTCACACTAATGGGGTTCCCCTTGAAGGCCACAATATGTGAGCAGTGAGTTTTGCAAATCAAGAACACTGTGGCAGACAACAGTGCGAGCCATCTCAAATACGACTGCACCAGTTTTCACCGTGATTGTCTCATTTTTACTGCAAACAAAAAAGATTGCTATAATCACACACAGGCGCTTTAATATTTGGTTATTTATTCCTCTTGATTTCCATCTTAATACTTCTGTTTTTCACCCTTGTAAGACATGCAAATAAACTCTGGATCTCTCAAAGTCATTAATCGTATGGAGCTGTTCATCAGTTCAACATCATTCTTATTAATATGCAGAACTGCACACTGCATTCAGCTATTATTATCAGGCATTTCATCTTCATCTGTTTGATTCAGAGACTATAGGGAACGTATGGGTTTATATGTATCTGTGTCTGTTTGATTCCATAGCGACTCATTTTTCAGTGTTGTTCTGCGATAGCGAGCATTTCTGACCCCCCCACCCAAACACCATATCTGCCCTCATCGATCACAGATGTTGGTTGGGTCCAGATCCTGCCTTTAAGATGGATGAACACACTTTCCTTGGACCTTTTGAGATATGGTACATCCCACACCACATGCAATAAAAGGATCGATGAGGTGTGCGCACGTAGATGTACACAATGTGTTTCTCCCTCCTTAGAATGGATCTGTATGCCACTGCAATCATGTGCATTCTGGGTGTTGTGAGCGGAGTCTTGATGTTTTGGCTTTCTTTGCCTGGCAATGACGAGAGGCAATTTGTTGGCGAGCAGCAGGTGGTTGGGTTAATTGCCCGCGGTGCTGGTTGGAGAGAAAGTGTCTCGCTGAGTGTGGAGTGCCTTCTGCACCGGCGGAGCTGGAGTCCGGATAAAGAACAGCAGTAAGCATATTGTCATCTCCCACCTCGCCACCCTAATCAGTACTGCTATGCACTCCCATTGTTCAACTGAACTGGCTCGCTTCCCGGAGGAATTCTCTCGTTCGCGCTCGCTCTCCAGCCTTTTTTCTTCTCTCTCAGTGCCACCCACATCCTCTTCTTTTCAACCCCTTTCATCTCCAAATTCACTTTCTTTCTCTAGCCCTCCGTTGCTAATGCCGCTCGATCTCCCTCCCTCCCCCGTCTTTAGCATTGAACTCCCATTTCCCCCGGATCAATCCTCCCGTCTCCCTCTATGTTTATTACCTTCCTCCCTGTGCACCTTGCCCTCATTTACTGTCACGTCCACCACACCTTGCTCTTGCCCTTTCTCCCTTCGTCTCTTCCCCTTTCTTCCTTCCGTCTCTTCCCCTTTCTCTTCTCTCCGTCCTTTCTTTTTCTTTATCCTCCCGGAGGAGCAGGATATTGATGTCAACACACACAGAGCTCTGAGTGGTTCTTAAGCTGCTCTGACCGATCCGCAGGCCTCCCTCCATTGTCCCAGCAACTGTAGGAAGAGACTTGATTTCCAATAGGCTTATCCCACCAGTCCTGCCAGTGCCGTGTCCATAAAAAGACGTCGAGGGGGTTTGACTAGATGGCTGTGGGGTTTGGCTGGACCGAGCATGCCTGGCTGTCAGTGTCACGGCTCCAGCGTGGTAATGGATCAAAGAGATGTGGGCGGTGGGTGAGCGGCAGCGCTGTAATTAAGTATTTGAGACCACGCTGGCAAAAATAGAAGTGGAACTAAAAGGATGGTTATGGCAATGACGGCTAAGGGAAGCAACGTTTGATGAAATCAAGTTAAACTTTGAATGGCGATTACGCGCCGGGGACATGAAGAATGTGGAGATTCGGGGTCTGCCGCCACAAAGTGATCATGTGACGGCAACATGGAGTGGAGGAAAATGGCGTCACGTGTTCAAATCTGAAAAAAAGATTCAAACTACTTTTAAAAAACTACTTATTTTTACATTGCTGACAGGTTGTGATAGTAACACTATTCTCCCTCGGTTGCAAAGGTGGAAGTAGCATGATGTTGTCGTTTAAGCTCCTATTTGTGAGAAAAGTTGATATTTTAGTCACAACTTGTCAAAATCGGATGCTTTGAGATCAGAACCCAACGCCTCAGTGTTAAACAGTTGGGAAACCCCAAGCATCAGTGTTTGACAAGTTTGGAACCCAAAGTGTCAGTGTTTGCAGACAACATTACAACACGGCCTTTAGGGGAACCATATTTTTCGCGGTTGGGAGGGCACAACATACATGAATGCACCCGTCTATGTACAAAAACATACACTATCAGTACATTCCATTTCATACGGATAATATTTGGCCTGGAGCTTCAAAGAAATAAGGAAAAAATACATCATCGCAGTGATTTATTTAATGGTTTTCCATCGAGAAAACAATGAAGAATACCAGTGCAACAGTGTGCTCCTCTTTGTCAAACAGACCAGATCTAGATTGCAAACCCCAGAACATTTTTAACACAGCCTAACGTGTCGTATAGCAAGATAACTTTTCCAACAGGTCAAAGAACATGTTATTTACCAACAGTCAATCCAGAGTTCTTCAAACCTCGACCATTCTTGTTTAAAACCTCTCTTCCTCCTGACACTTTAATGAGGATATTGGTATCAAGCCCTCTTCATCAGTCTTTCCTCTCGAGACTCATTCTTATATCTGGGTTTGATTGCTTATTAACTCAATTTTGGGTGTTCTTTCATTTGTTGAGATACGGTCCTGCACTACAATGTGGCTGGAAATGTCCTAAACCAACGAATTTTATTTTTATAGCCCAATATCACAAAACTCAATTTGCCTCAATTGGCTTTTTTACAATCTGTACTGCAAGTCTGTCCTTAGATCCTTGATTTGAATGTAGAAAACTTTGCCCAAAATGTAAGAAACTCCAGGAGGAGGAGCAGAGAAGGGATTCCTCCACCAGGAAGGACAGACATGATAGATGTGTGTACAATACAAATGCACAACAGAATATACAATGATAAAGTTTGTCGATTGTAACAGAAGTTTTCAGCTTATTATCTCATAGAAAGTTTCTTGGAAAGATTAATGTGATTTGGTACAACTTGGGGGTTTTTCAGACTTAAATCATTTTTTTGTTTTTGCATATTGACCCGTTTCGTTGTGCACCGACTCAAAGATTCTTGAGTAATTGTTTGGAACTAATTAATTGAAAATATTCCAATTAAATGCTATCTCTATCTATCTATCTAATTAGTATTAGGTTCCACGAAACTTCCGAGCAAATTATTAGAAAATGACAAACTTATTCAAATAAAACCTCACCAGCACGTTCGTCTCACAGGATTAGGCAGTCAGTTGAATCCGTATTGTGCTTTTTGTAACATGATTATTTATATATCCAAACATTTTTTATTTTCACATCTGAATTGTTGTTGACCCAGTTGGAAGGTGGCCACATACAGCAGTGTGTTTGTCCTTTGCCATATTGGCCATTTGCCTGATATAGTGTAAGTTAAGACAAAACATTTCTTTTTTGAGCGCGGACATTCTCTTTTGTTCAGCACAATCTTCTCCCACATGTAAATTTTCACATTTCTGACCCAAAAGTAAACACCAGTACTTGCTGATGATTCAGTTTAGGAATCTCTTACATCTCATTTTAGACTTATTGGATAATTTAGATCCGTGGAGTGAAAAATAAATCTGTCCATGTCGGGGTTAGGGGCGAAGTCAAAACACTTACTGAGCATTGGATTTCGGTTAAGCCGGAAGCATCCCAGACAAAACTTGTAGGAGTTTCTGGATTGTTACCAAGGATTTCCAAATGCCTGCTGTTGACCTTCGACCAAACATTTGCTTTTATGAAGGGAAAAACAGCTGTTTGCTCTATGTGACACAGTACGTAGGACTATTTATACACCCATAGCACTGAGCAGATTACAGGTCAATCTATTTTGTAATTCATATTCATCTCGAGACTCCCATTGCAAGTATTTGCTGCTGACCTGGTGGACATCATTTGGAATTAATATGTTATTTATTATTAATAAAGAAAATCATATTTATTCAAATGTAGCTGTGTCTTGACAGTTGTGCTATATTAACACTACATTTAAACAAACACCTTGTAGTTTTTGCTTTAAGTGTTCATGCCATCCATATTCCCCATAATTTTACAGCTGTAGTTGATCTAATATTGTCTGCATTGCTCCTTTACAAGGCAGGACACTCGTCTTTCTGATCATTCTTACGTGAAGCACCTTTAAGGTCAGACAGATAAAAGATTCAGTGAACCTCGTGGTCGTGAAAATCCCCCCGTATGTATTTAAAAAGTCTTAATTCACATGCACTGCAACAGTGTTTAAACCCAGCTATACCTACTTATACCTGCACCATTACATCACCAGACGAAAAAAAAGGTATCTGTGGAAACTTTGCGATCTCGACCTGAATTTGAAATAAAGTTCTGCCAGTATCAAAGAATCGCGGGGAAGCGGCATGCATCTGTAATGCTGCTCCTGCCAGACGGGGGAAGAGGAGGTAAGAGTTAGGGTAAGGACAGGAGAAGGAAGTCCACAGACATCTTAAAACCAGTTTGGCTGAAGGGCAACCTCCCGCGTCTTAGAACTTTTTCTTGCATTTCAGCTGACTTAAAGGGCAACGCCACCAGTTTTCTACATTAAAGTGTGTTTACAGGTCTTGAGTACTCCTTCATTTGTGGCTCCAGGGGAAGCTGCATGTAATCTGCTAAATTGCCTCCGCTAAAGTAAGTCAGTGTCTTAGTTGCATTGTGGGTAATGTAGGCTCACATATGCAGTAGTTCTCCTCAAGAAGACCTGTAAACACACCTTAATGTGGAAAATTGGTGGCGTTACCCTTTGAGTGATCTTTTTAAAATTTTTGAATACATTTGCATGTCTTCTTTTGATTTATTTTTTTAATGCCACAGTACCACAGGCAGCTGCACACACCTCCTAACCCTACCTATGGATGTTTACTTTTTATTATAACTCCACATTCCGCCCCCGACTGTCTATATATAGTACTGACTGGAAATGTATTTTCAGGCATGTCTGCACAGTGACATTTCCTTCCACAGCAGATGAGGTCTGCGTTCTTACCGATGTTGTTTATGTGTCTGTGTGTTTTTTTCAAACTTAACACGCTGCCTCTGTATTTTTCTCCCCAACCCTTCTCTTCAAAGTGACATTAAAGGCACCCGTCATGCCTGACGATCAAAGAGCAACAACCAAAGCGCCAGGCTCGCCGCCGTGCCGCTGTCATTTTCGCTCTTTTAAACAACAAAACAACGGGGACCTTCAAAACTCACGGCCATTGTTGATGAACAAGCGGTAGTCACGTGGTCGACTTGGGATGCCTCAGCCTTTGGATTCTTCTGTCTTTTGTTTTGACGTGAGTGTGTCAAGACGTTTTGAATTGACATAATTGATCCTGCAGCAGTTATCACAGTCCTTCAAGAGCCCGTACTCAGACCACAAATACACTTTGTGCACTGTTGTCATGGCAGTCAGAAAGTCTTTCAGCTGCTGAACGATGTTGTGGTTAATTGTTAATCATTAAAATGCAACAGAATTGTCCACATGTAGCAGAAATTCCACAAATCCCACACATAAAACCCATTCACAATTATATAGTGAGTAAAAAAAAGGCAACCAAGCTCCAGGGAGACTTCTGTCATTCCAGCAGACATGCGGTCAAACATACCTTAATTTAAGCCTGTTTGATCAACTTTTTTTTAGAAAATATTGTTGTGGAATTCACTGCTGAGTCCATAAAAATGTGTTGAAATAAATATCTTGACTCTAAATG
Organism: Diplodus sargus; assembly: GCA_903131615.1. Taxonomy (NCBI): domain Eukaryota; kingdom Metazoa; phylum Chordata; class Actinopteri; order Spariformes; family Sparidae; genus Diplodus; species Diplodus sargus. Next base: position 986,460 of record CAEMYA010000048.1, read on the forward strand.
TCAAGGGGAAGCTTTCCCAATCAGTTCAGTACAGAAGGGTTTTCTTGGAGACAGCATCTCAGGGCCATTATTCCCGGTCCGGACTACAACATATCAGTCTCATGATAGACCGCCCTGACAGGTGTAGGGAACGGGAACAAAATGGATGTCAGCTGCTACAATTTATAGTTTCTACCTGTACAGTCGGTGACAAGCAACATTAAAGGAGAAACATTGTACGTCGCCAACTATGACAAATTGCATGCGATCCGTGACGTTGACCAATAGGAGCACAGAATACTTTTCTTTAGGCTTTTCCGAATCAAAGACAGCCAGAATCATGCACACCTCTTTGGAAGCCATTCTTTGTGTACATCCTTCTTCCTGGAATTCGGCCGCTAGCTCCTCCTTCCTGGTGACATCATGCAGGTTGAGTTAGAAAGTACAATATTTGCCTCCAAAATGCAGGCGAGTCAAAGTATAAAGCGGCAGAAAAATGGAAATACAAGTACATCAAAATCATTCTAAAGTGCAGTACTTGAATAAGTGTACTTAGCTACATTAAATCACCGGAAGTTAGCATGCTAACCTGCCAGCCCCACCCCGTCCTTTTTTATAATACCACACCTAGCGCCAAGTCCAGACCACTAGCTCACTAGCTGCACGGCTAACTGAGCTA
>CAEMYA010000048.1:987344-1039249 GCA_903131615.1 Diplodus sargus
GGTGTCAGCGGTGACTGTCGGTGTCAGCGAGGACGTGGATTCCGGCGGCGGTGAACATGAATCGTCCACACAGCGAGCAGCCGAATTGTCAGAGATGCATCAGAAAGGGATTGTGTAGCTCTGACGTGGACACAGAGGATAGAGACATGCTTGAAAGGTTGAGGTATTGAATTTTACTTCCTGACAGCAGAGTGACCTTTCGGCTCTCGAGGGAGGACGAGACAGAGATGGATCTCGCAGTCGCCCGCCTTGCTCTCTGCCGTTTCCTCCCACAGGGTTAAGAATTAATGCTCCTTCTCTACCTCTCTGCTGAGCGAGGAGACTCGAGAGCCGCCGTAACACAGGGAAGAAACAACCTCACAAGTGGCTCCTCTCATGTGAACTTAAGCAATTAAAGGAGAATCGCGGGAATTAGCTCGACGAGAGAGCGCGCCGTCTTGTTCTTCTCGCATTGCAGAGACGCTTGGCTCGCTGTTGAACCTGGCAGCGTCGGGACAGTTCGAGAAAGAGGGCAGAGCACCCACACAGTAAATTGCACCCTGTTCTCACCGATGCCCTGTTTCCCTCTTCACACCTCAGAAGAACTGCTATTCATAAATATATGCAGCATGACCGGGCCAGGTCCCATCCTAATGCACTGAATACCAATGAGACTCGTCTTGACTCTCAGACAGCGAGGCAGCTCTCTTCTTCTCTGGTGCCTCTGGGCAGAATTTACAATCTCACACCCCGTTTTCTGTGGCGGTAAGGTGAAAGTTACAAATCACGGTTTCATCTGACGGCCCCGCTAACACTCCACAGGATCACCTGGTGTCTTAAGAAGATACGAGATAAGAATACGCCCCAACGAGCAGGCTTGTTTTATCTCAGCTATAATGCATCTCTTCCACAATGAGCCCCGAGGAGTTTTTTGTTTTTTTTTCCCCCTGCCCTTAAAGTTCACTGACTCATTGGCTTCGCTTGCGCTGCCTCCGCTTTGTTCCTGCAGGGAAGGTTTGGAGCTGCTTAGGTGGCGTAGTCACGTACCGCAGGTCCTCCTGGCAAAGCTACCGGGAGCTGAGAATGATAGACTTGGAATGACAGCGAGTGATTTCGCTCTCCATCTATCTTTTCGAGGCATCGCACGTGGCGGCCAATGGCGTGGTGGCTGTCTACGCTCCATTACTCCAACTGGCCAATGAGCCATCTGCATAAAGGGCCTCATTGATTCCTTTTTACTCGAGCTTTGTGAGAATATACAGAGTCGGTGGGAGTTAAAGACTGATACATCAGGATGTGGCCCAGTGGGTAAAGACAAAAACTGTCCAGTGGAGCATCGGGAAACCTTCAGTTCTTAATGTGTTTGTACTTTTTCGTTGAGGGTTTAATTGTTGGATCGTTGGGGTCAGTGGTTAGGATTTGGCATCCTGCTCGGGAACCCTTCAGGAGGACGGATCGCCAGATCACATAGCTAAGAGGACATGCTCTGTCCTCAGCGCTGCAGCTCTTACTTTTTCACAGGATCCGGAGCGTTGGCCGTAAATTCTTCATGAGCATGTCGATTGTTGTGAAAAAAGCAGCTCTATATTTCATACCTTGGGTTTATTTTGAAGCTCCTGTCGGCTGGAACACCTGTGATGTTTGAAATAGATTTTTGCACTCAGCGCTCAGAAAACGGTACCATGACATATCACAATAAAGGGGCAATATTCAGTTTTGAGGAATACATTTTAATCAGAAACGAAAGATCTTTTTGTTGTGTCTAAACAAACTAAATAAACAAACTCTCTTCTCAATAAACAAACTGACAGTTTCACTTTCATGTGGCGGACCCTGCCGCCTTTCTAGCTTCAAACAGTGTTCTGGGGACCTTATTTTCCTCTGAGAACAGCTTGTTTTCTCAGTTAAGGAAAAAAAAAACCTGTTTTTGTAATACAGTATAATCTGCTGCAGATACAATCGTCTCATGTAACTAATACTGTTGAGTTTGTTTCAGGCGTGGACTGAACACATTAGTCGCTGCCTGAGCGCAACACAACATCCATCATGCCCCGCTTGTCTCGTATCTCGGAGGAAATGCCAGAACACACAACATACGTCTCCATTTCACGGATATATCAGTGCGTGCGCTGACATGCACACACGTTGCCATGACTACTAGATAACATGCACAAATATATATGTTGCCTGTCCAGATGGCCTGCAGGATTGTTTCCCTGACAGGTTAGAAGACAGATTTAGAGGCGAACAACAGACAGCATCTGTCCATCTGTTCAGTCCGACCCGAGTTTGACTGACAGCTTTTAGAGCTGCTCAAATTAGGTTGATAGATGAATGCATTTAAATCTAACCAAACCATAAAGTTAAGTTTTAAAGAAGCATTAAATGGGTTTTTACACACTGTCAAAAATCCCATGAAAAGACTTCTTTACTGTGTCTGTGGTGTTCAACCCCCAACCCGTTCTTAAGACATGAATATTTAAAAACCTGATCACAAATGGATTATTTCATCTTTATTTTTTTTATGGCTTAGTTGGTTTTTAGCAAATCCCCCCTCGAATAGAAGACGTGGGGGGTCTATTTTCAGCAACGGATTAAAACACATTTGTTCCCAACCACTTGTGATCCCGTTAAACTGAAGCAATGTCATCTCGCTGTGAGCAGCTCAACAAAAGGGATATATTTTTTTCTTATTTTCTTTTTTTCCTTTTGAATGATTTTCAGAAGCCTGAATGTTTTAAATTACCCACTGATTCTCGAGGGCTAAGAAAATAAGAATTAGAGGCGAGCGTGGAATAATTAATATAATTTTTATGCCTTTCCAATGTTGTTAATCGTCTCGCGACCCCTCAGATTATGAAGGTCCCGACCCCGAGGTGGAAGGAACAAGTCACCCAGTGCAACAGTGTGGCTCAGTGTTGTGTATTTAAAGGCGCAATATTTAAGAAAGTGTTTAATTCATACTCTCAAACAAATGGGGGGGGAATCACCAGAGTAACTGCTAACTGCTGCTAACTCTAATCTATAATTACGTCCGTGATTGCAACTGTTTCTTCACTTTCTGTGGATCATTTTAGTCCATTTTTAAAATATTCTAAACAAACATATGACAGATTGCAGTTTTCATAGTTTTTGCATAACAATGTCTTAGTTGCACGATTTTTATGGCATATGTTGATGATAGAAAAATGACACCAGTCTTAACAATAGCACAGAAAATTCACATTTAACATAATGGTAGCCCAACAAAGATGAAACAGGTAGTTACAGTTTGGCATAACAATGCAAACACATGGTTTGGATTGTTATCGAGAGGCAGCTGACGAGAGTGTTCTTCAGAATGTGTTTATTCCCACTTATCCTTGCCACTCTCCTCAGCCTCATTGTCCACAGCAGTGCGCTATAAAACGACAGCAGCAGGCATGACCACCTCAAACTGCCATCGTGCATGCCCTCAAAATAACCTGCCAACTCCTCTGTGACCCGTTCCACCCCGCAGCTTTGACAGCCAGGTTACTTTCACCATGAAACATGTCCGATGGAAGGTTAAAAAGAGAGGGCAGAAAGATTGACGGACTGTCTTGGCGAGGGGTGGGAGGAGGAGGAGGAAGGGAAAATGTTTTGATTCTATGGTTTTGCGGTTTGATCTCCAACAGGGTCACGACCCGGTCCCTGTCTCCTTCGATGTCGGCCTCTCCTCTGTCCATCTGCGGTTTGGGCTCAGTAACGTCAGGTAACTTCATATCATCCGCTGCTTTCCTGCCACATGTGTCGGACAGTGACGTATTGCTTATCATCCATCTATGTTTTGGCGAGCTGCTGTGCTGTAGCGTGAGATACTACATGTGCAGTTTACCTACAGTTTTTAAAAAATGCACTCAGGAGGCACTTTGTAAGATTTTAACTCTCTTTGATAGCTCTCTCTCGTCTCACTGATAAAGGATTCAATTCTGCAAAATAAATGAATAGAGATCAAAAACCCAGGCTTTCGAAAGTGCCTCACCAAAAGGTATGAATCAATGGAGTGAAATAGCAACATCAAATATGTAAGAAAAGGCCATAGCAACAGCACCAACGAGCAAACCAAGGTTACGTCCTCAGTTATTTTCCTGGAAATCTTCAACGTGTTTAATATGGTGTGTATTTTGAGGCTTATTCTGGTGTTTTTGTCCGACTGAAATAAAGAAAAAAATACAGCTGAATGGATGAATGGCTATGATTATGTACCTTCTGAGAAACAGCAGCCACAGATGATGGTAAATGATTGAAGTCAGCAAACTCCACTTTTATGTTTTTGATTTTTCAGATACTGGTAGCAGTAAAAAACTCTAAGTGTATTGAATCAACCCAAAGCCAAAATACGTGCTGGCAATGTCTGGATATGTTTAGGATTTATGATTCTTAAGGTTTAGTTTAATGACGGTGTTGTGTTTATGGTCTGTTTAAGTTTAGGCACAAAAATAACTTGCTAAGCGTTGTAGATGTTCCCGAGGTCTCCTCGAAAGTATCCAGTGGTTTCAGATTAGATTAGATCGGTTTTATTTATCCCACAACAGGGAAGTTCACTTGTTACAACAGCTCAAGGAAAAAGGAATCAGACAAATATGCATAAAGTTAAATAGAAAATTGATAGGAAAAAAATAAGATATTTACAAAAAACAAACAAGGGAGTCGAAAGTTACACTTACAAAAGTTGAAACACGGTCTCGAACTGCGGTCGCTGGCTTCGTTCATTCACATGTAACCTTCTTATGACATGTATTGTAGAAATATCAATATTGTAGCTGTCCTGTGACCCATACACATGTGAACAGTGATTTGCAAACAGCATTTTATGTGGGCAAGTTGGCGGATTGAATCAGGAATAGGTGTGTTTTAGAGGTTATAAGTTCAACTTTTGGTCTTTCTTGTTTCAAAAAAGACAAAAAATTTAATTTGCCTTAAACGTTATGATAAAAACATATTTTTACATGCAAGTAAATGTTGTTGGTGCTAATGTTTTTGAGTTAAACTTTGGAGGCAGCACATTATTTCTTCTGAGAATATGAGCCCCTGGTCTGCGCTCCTCGAGATAATCAGAGCTGACAGTACAAAGTTTAATGAAATCTACCTAAGCTAAGTTCAGACACCCTCATCTAAACAACAACAGCATAATAGTTGTCACTTTTTTTTTTAATGGTTGTTTCATTATTTTCACAAAAAGTAGACGGGGGATTATAAAAATCAAATCAAGCATAACAACAAAGGACTTCTGCAAAAAATATGTTGCATAACTCGTTTCAACAGAATGAAAAAATACCATTCAGTGGTGCCGGGGCTTGAAACACAACTCTAAGAGAAAGCGGTTTATGTAAAAATCCCTTGATTTAATTTTTTCTGACTATTGTCTCACATGACGAATGGCGCTGTCTTTGTTTCTTGAACTCTCCTTTGTGACAAGTTTTTTTTTCTTTCCCCTCCCCGAAGCCCTGAAACATCCGTAATTACATTTCCCCATCTGTCTCCTCGCACAATCCCCCATACATCACCCTCACAACAATTCCATTAACTCCCGCTGCGTTAAATAAAGAGAAAAGAGGAAAAAAACTGGGGTGCATTCATAAACAAACAAGAGATGATGCTGCTTAGTCTTTTGGAGGGAAACGTTTGACGAGGTTAATCCCACAAAGCCATTTGTTTGGAGATGTTTTGAAAGAGATGCTATCGTGGAGAGTAAAGAATCAGCCGTTTGTGTTTTCAACCTCTGCTCCCTCCACCTCCTCTTCCTCTTCCTCCTCCATCTTTGTCTCAATGCCCTTGGCGCCGACCAAGTGTAAAGCTACGACCGCATGGGAAGTAATTATGGCGAGTTTTAACTCTTCAAATGAGGAGGGGGGGGGGTTGATTGAACGACAGAACCAATAATGACCATATTGTTGGAGACGCTAATGGGAATCTCTTTACAACCGTCAAGGCTTGTAAGCAGAGACGAACCCAGTTAGATAAACACAAACACAAGGCGTATCATGCACGAGCACACAGCGACAGCTCCCCACGGTGTCACACTTGAAAAGACGCCTTCATGTTCACTCATTCTCTGTGTTGATATTCAAGTATTGTTGTTAAAAAAAGAAAATATACTTGTTACACCAAACTGATTCCCACAGTGGGGCTTCAGCAGAGAAGAGCGTCCCTCCCTTTGGACACACCGGGTTGTCAATCAGAATAATTACTTTTACACTCTACAGGTAAAATAGCTCAAACGTCAATAAAATTCGCCAATTGATAATTGTATTTTAATAGCGGAATTGCAAAAAGCTTGTAATTTGTACATAATGAGCCCGTTGTAAACAAAGCAAATGGGGAAAGCAATGCCTCCACTCATGAAAATGCAAAATATATTAAATATGAGCATACTTGAGAAAACTCAAGCCAGACTAATCATCAGCACAAAATAAAGTATGTAATGATTAGTTAACATGTTTGCTATTGCGTTTACATTTAAAAGTACACACAAGTACAACAAGTCAACCGTTTGTACAAAATACCTACAATGAAGTACATTTAAAGAAATCATACCAACAGTCTATTACAAAGGACATGAAAATCGTACTTCATGTAAGTACGCTAAACTACCAAAAGTATTTGCAAAAAGTATACGTGCGTACTTACAACAAAGTACACTTCTTAGACCAATACTGTGTTTCTGAGGAAGATAGTGAGACCCATTCCTATAAATTTGAGAATGTTCTCTGTGATGTTGCGACATGTAATCAATCTGCCACTTAACAATTAAATGAGTAATTGAGAAGGTTGTAATCTGTTTGTATTTTACAATACAAAGTTTTTAAAAAAAAACATGTTTTCCTTATGGATTTCGATGAGATTAACTGAATTTTCCCTCGGATTAAGACAGAAAATCATTAACCATGTCTCTGTCCTCGCCAAGTGTCGTAGAGAAACTAGCCGTCGTCTTCAGCTCCTGCCCATGGAGTCACACATCATCGAGCTCATGGCTGGCTTAAGACCGCTATAAGCCTCCAGGGAAGCTCAGCCTTAAAAAAAAGTGCAGTCTGTTACAGGTAATGTGTGTGTTGCTGCCATATTCCTCTTAACATGGACACAGTGAGCAAACAAATAGGCTGTGGTTCTGAAGAAAGGTACTCCTTTTAGGGCCAATCAATAAATCAATCACATGTCATGTTTTTCTGTATCGGTTGACTCTAATGGAGAAGAGTTGTGAATGTTTTTCACAGGTTGGGTGCTCTGGGTCTTGTGTGCACTCCGATGGTGAAATCGGCCCTGACAGTAATAGTTACCTCGGGGTCGCTTCAACAATGGATAGCATGAGAACATTCAAAGCGACGTTATTCTCAGAGCAGAGTATTATAATTTAAGTTTAAAAAATTGCCTTAAAGGAAAAGTTTCAGACTTTTCTGACCTTGAACAATGTTGTTCAGGAAATAAAGCATTTTCTTTTCACTTTCCAGACCCTTTCCGTCCAGCTTGATAAGTGCTCTGTCAAAGTGGGCCACCGTTAAAAGACGTAATGGATAGATATATTTTTAGCATAACTGGCAAGAAGAGAACAAAGATTCAACCCTTTGACATCCACGTTAAGAAATATATATACAAAAGTTATTTATTGGTACATTTCTGTTCCTTATTGGTCCAAATGTTTCACCTTTCCTTACCTTTTCTCATTTTTTGTTTTGTTTTTCAGATGAAATGTCTGATGCATCAATGAAATCTTTTCATTTTTGCAACAGTGGTTTACATTTTTCACAAATATCATGACGGACACTGGAATATTTTAACAATATACATCAATTTATTGAAAAAACATTTGCTCATTATAACGTACACATTAAATCATTGTTAAAAGTGTGATTATATATATAGAATATATGATGTTACATATGTTGTATATGTATTGTAAAAGGTGAAAAATCAATGTAATAGAAAAAGAAGTAGTTTAACAAAATAGTGTCAGGCCTTAGTGCCACTATATAATGTTTAACATACATTTGAAATCATTTTAGAAATATAAAAGCCTAAAAGAATTTCCTGTCTAAAACTTTATTTAAATATTTGTTTATTTATTTAATAATTTTTAAATAAACAATGTTGGCTATGCTTTTCTTTTAAGTACATGACAAATCAGTTGTGGTACCATAATATACAAAAAGGTAAGTTAAAATAGATTGCAAACTAAATTAATGAGTACAGTATTATTGTGGCATTTAAATGATTATGTTTCCTTTCAAGATAGCAAATTGTTTGTGTAGGGGGGCCCAAAAAAAAGTCTGCCCAGAGTAATCTGACTATGATCTACGGCCCTGGTCACGACAATCAACTTCTATTTCTCAGCTTTCAGAAAACAATATTTTCTACAAGACTGCCGACCAGCAGATCTAATAGTTAAAGTCACAAACTCTATTTAATGACGGGAATTATGATGCCTCCTAAAGAGCTAAAGAGGAACATTTTGAAGGTGTTTTTTTAAAGAAATTTATGTGTTTTCTTACTTCACAATCTGGTATTTTTACAACCGTTTTAAATCTTACGGTTCCAGCCGCCTGTGAATACTAAAAAGATCACACACTTCTAAATACTAACACTAACCCCGGGTCGTGAACCATTCCTGAATCATATCTGAGAAAAACTGTTTTTATATATCTTTACCCATGGGAACATTAAGACTTAGACACACAGGTAAAAAGAAACCCACTCTACCTCCCACAGACACACACACACACACACACACACAGACACACTTATAAAATCACCCACATGCATGCACAGACGGTGAGCACAGCCCAGAGATGGATAGTTGGCTTAATATAGTGTGCTTTAGACATGGAGGGATGGGGTACAAATTGGAGACGGATGTACAGTCGGAGCCAAAAATCAATAATAAAGACTTTCATTCCCAAACAAAATGAGGCGCCGGGAGTTGATGTATAGAGGCGGATGCTGATGTACCGACCCGGCTCCTGCACGTCCATCAGAGAGACAGGAAACCTGACCTACGACCAACTTGTGACAAATGACTGACAGAGCCAATGCTACATTAGTTCCGTATTGGTAATCAGATTAGAGCCGGGGAAAGGGGGGGGGGGAGTAAACAAACGATCTGCAGGAGACTAGTTCAGCTTGTTTACTGTCACTCACGTGCAAAAAAACATAAAAAACGTATTAAACCTTCACCGTGTACGAATGTAATAGCTCCGTTTAATGGATGTTTGCAAATGTTGGTAGATACGAGCTGCAGCACACTGTGATATGTATTGTATGCAGTGACTTATCGTGTATTCAAGCTTCAGGCGGTGAGTTCAAGTTACCAAGTCCATTTTGTTCCCTCTGGCGCTGAGAAACAGAGATTTTTTCTTTTGATTAGATGCCAAATATTACCAGTTTTACACTCACCAAAGCTACTTCAATATGAAACTTCTATATTTGTCTTATGCCCGAGAGCAGAAGTGATTACGGAAGCCTAGAATGGCCATAGTTGCAATTATTTTTTTGTTAATACCATTATCTCAGGATCAGGAGTTAATTATGTTTGCTATCTTGAGCAAACAAGCCTTGTTTTCTTGTGATACTGAGTTCATTTAATTTAGTTATCTTGAGAAAACAAGCTTTTCTTATCTTGAGATAATGAAATAATCGACCCGTTATCACTGGAAAACAAAAGGATTGTTTCGTCTTATTACTTAAAGTTATCATCAAAGAAGTGTAGAAACTGATTTAGGCTGAAATTGTCTGATCAAAAAGTACACACTATTGATCAACACATCAGACTACTCTTCAATCTATGGAGTAAATACTTCTATACCTAAACCCTAACCCCAGAGCACCAAAACATAAAATTTTCCAAACCCTAACCTGGTTGTTTTCTGTCTTAACCCAACACAGATCACAGACACAATAGTGTCACAAGACACTAGTAGAAAATTGGGAACATAAAAGGAGGTTAATTTCCTGCCGCGTTTGTGGTGACCAATACAGGCCATACCCCATATTTTCCAACCCTTAACTGGCATTTTGAGTCTAAACCTGGTAGGCACAACGTTGTTAAAAAGTATAGAAAACTGGATGTGTTAAGAAGGTATCAGGAACATTTCCAGTTGTGTTTGTGGTGACCAAAACAAGCCCAACCCCAACCATTCCACCCTGCAACCCCAAAACATGATTTCTTTCCAAAATCTAACCTGATGTTTTTGTGCCTTGACAAAACTCCACCATTAGCGCAATATTGTCACAAGATAAAATAGACCATTTTGATATTTTTATGTAGATCTTGGGATCATTTCCAGTCGTGTTTGTGGTGAGTAAAACAGGCCAAAGAAAATTGAACCCAAAAAAAAACGTTGCCAAATAAAGAAATGTAAAGTTTGCCCAGCATTCATTCTGGTGATTAAGTCGGAATGTGAACTGTACAATAGACTGTCAGCATGAGGGAGCTGTGTGAAACCTGTGTTTTGATGAGGATATAAATACATGCGCTGACCTCTTTGGTAGTAATTACAATCAGTGAGCATTATTAACGCTCCGTTTTGATTGAGTGCTGCAACGTGTTGAGGCCAACAGAGAGAGGACGAAACAAAATGGAAAATCAGATAAAAAAAAATTTGAATAAAGAACTAATTACACAAACAAATCCGAGACAGTGTGTTAAAAGCAGCGGAAATTGTGTAGGTGCGTATGTGTGCACGGACCAGAATCTAATTTCCTATCATTAAATACACGGAATTAAAAGAGCTTCTAGTGTAATTTAAGGGCTCGATGTGGTTAGGGGTGTTATAGGTCGCAGCCATCGAGGTCAGAACATTGTACTTTAATTAATTTCCCCCTCCGCATGCAGGAATTATCTTATTAATCTCTATTAACCGCAGACAAAACTGGCCGTGGTCCTGTAATTACTCTACCACGGTAACAAAATGACAGACTAGGTGTTAAAACCGGCTCCATTGTGCAGCTTCACAAAGACAAACATGAGCACGGGGAATGTTTTGATGTCCAAGTACAAATACTGTCAAATGAGGACAACGGTCACAAGACATCTTTCCTCTAGTTAGGAATATTTTTTTGCCTCTGTGTGAATACTACAAAACCTTTTTTGAAGCACTTTTTCTACACAGGCGTTTATTGTCAGTCCATGTGTGTCGTGATCATATGACATTAAAGTCTAAACAAAACAGCAGCTGGAAAACTGTTGTTCCCTCTTACAACCTAATGTGTGTGCGTTAATATATGTGGCTACAGCACATAGTGAAAGCATTAATCCACTCACTCAGAAAGAAAAAAAAACAAACGACTTAAAAGCTTTTTATGAGCTTCAATAATTGACGCGGCCAAAGCTCCAAAACATTTACAAGACACATATCGCTGCAGTTGTTAAAGTAAATAATGAAAGAAAAGGCGGACCTGACTGGAGAGCTTTGATAAGCTGGCACGAAACTTCTTGTCTGCTCAGTCGCAGAGACGGGAGGCTGCGAGATGGAGTGAAGGAAAGGTGCCTCTCTGGGAAAACACTGTTTGGACTCCATTGTTGAATTAAGTCCAACACGGCCATTATCTCCAACTTCCATTATTTTTGAGCCGGCGCAGCCAAAGTTCAACCAAATTGAGTTAAATTTTTAATCACTCCGGATTCACTTCACTCGTACATTTTTAAAGGCACCCTGTGGAGATTTTTCTTGTAAACAAAAACACCTGGCACTCACTGATAAATAGTCTTCTAATTTAATGTGGAGCAAAAATGTACACGTCTGTGCCAGAAGCCATGATCAGCCCAACTGAATAAGACGACTATTTATCTGTGAGTGCGTTCAGACACCTCGACTGTGCTCGAGATTTGTTGCAGGCTCCTACTTTTCACCGTGTTTCCTTGTAAACAAACTAAAGTTCTATTTACTTTCATTATAACTCCACAAAGTCTTGGTCTCCTCATTAAATATTTGCGAGGCTACTTTTTCAAGAATTCTGGAGCCAACATTGTTTACTTCTTCTTCTTCTTCTTCTTCTACTTCTACTGTGCCTTTGCTGGCACCAGGCAACAAATCTTAGAGTTCACCTCCACCAGTGCATGAAAAAAACCTCAAGAGAGACCCTTTAACTCTACTCTCTGATCCAATTAGGAGAGTAGCAACACAACCTGACCCCAACTCGACAGGTTTAACGTCTAATATTCACATTGCTGCCAAAATGCACAATACAGGAAGACTTAGCGATTGCTAACGTTGTGCCTAATGTATCTATTTGCGTTCCCTGTTGAGTGAACATTTTAGCTAGGCGACTAAAAACAGCCGTTATCAGTGTTGTGATGTGTTAATAATATAATACATGGAATAGAAAATATAAATTTGAGTTTGGTGAGAAAGTTATAAAGACCATCTCTTGCTCCCCCGGCGAAAACAGAAAAATACGTTGGTCTGAACCCCTTTCAGACCTCCTGCCCACTCAATAATTTCCCAGCAGTCCCTTTAGGGAAAATTTATTGACTGCTCAATGACATCACCTCCCGTCTCTCAGTCTAACATTGAGTCAAATTCAATATGAACAATACGTTTCTGCTGAAGCACACTGAATTCTGAATACTGGAAAATATGCATTCTTATTTCATAACTGCACAGTGAACCTACTTCTTTTTTTTTCACAACCATGTCATTGTACCGCCGCAACTCAACCATTCAACCGTGGTGCTACACCGGCAGCCCGCAGCGAAGCAAAACCATCCAAAGAGCGTTGTTCTGTAATTACCTGTACTGCTTGGCAGCAGTTAGCCAATTGCTGTCAGCAGCAGTGAAGTACCTGCAATCATGGTAAAGAACACCTTGAAGGTTGTTGAATAGATTTATATAGTGAATGAAGCAGCAGGTGATGCCGGGGAGACATTTTCCTGAAAACGCAGCTCGAACACGTGTGGGAAAAAAATAAAAGAGAATCAAGTTTAATCAGAACAAAAGCGAAGCTGTGCGATGATGAATATCACAATGTCAAAACAAATCTCAGCACTTTTTATCTGTATTACTGCCTAAAGAATCGACTGGGAATTCACTAATTTAGAGATATTGAAACATAATCTTTACCCAATTATATTGTTTCCATCCGAGAAGTGAACGCATCACATGTTAATTCTGGTTTAAGGTGGATTCGTCTTTATCAGAGAGGAGGAAAAAAAACTAATTTCTTTGACAAGGATCGTGTGATGAAAAATCCAAAAGTTAGAAATTGAAGGCACCTGGGGGAAAACGACAGCAAAGTGATTAAAGTATGGCAATTAAGTTCTTTCTCTTTATTATCCGCCACATGTGGAGTGTGCTGTGTTCCCGTGCTCGCCCACTGTCTGAAGTGAGCTCAGTGATTTGCAGGAAATGTTCTTGAACAGAACAAAGGTGTGAAGGCTGCTGTGTATATGTGTGTGTGTGTTTGTGTGTGTTTGTGCCACCCCACCCCCTCCGCCCCCAGGCCACTTCACATGCCCGTACAGACTCCATATCACTTCCATAATGCTCCCTATCGCGTTAAGCCTCTCATCCCCATTCAAACCCAGCACCGTCTTTTTCCATTTCAATCTGCACTCACCGTAATAGAGTTCACTATCACCCTCTCCCGACGGGGCAACTTTGCCTCCCAGCCAATCTCTTTAGCTCTATGTTTTTTTTTATACTGTCCCTGGATGTGAGTCATGGGTCAACAACGAAAGTGTGACTACCCCCCCAACTACTCTCCTCCCCGCCACTCCATTGGTGCGCCGAGACCCTGGCGGCTCGCGGAGCGTGGGCTGCCCCGCGTTGGATCGCTGGAGCGCTGCAGTGTCAACAACCTCTTCATGCTTCGTGCAGGGGTGAACAACTCGGGGCATCTCAGCTGAGATGTGTTTTACTTAGAGTCGCGCTGCGGTGCTGCACCCCGGTGTAATCTGCCATGATAGAGCTGTTGTGGTGTAAACAAAGGACCTCCAGAGCTGGAGCATTTATACCACAAGTCCCATACCACACCATCTTCTTAGAATTTATTTAACACAATATCCATTTTTCACAACAGAGCAAGACATTCCTAACAACACTGTGTCCTCTAATCCCTTATATATTCATGGATTACTGACTAATTCAAGTCACAAAACAAAGATGTTCTTACATATTGTTCCTTTAAAGTGCCCAATTCAGAAAATACAGACTAACTTAATTAATTGATCAACAGAAAACATTTTTTAAGCATAAATATGAAAGATGATCTTGTCCCAGCTTCTGCTATGAAATTTTGTTTTGACCTTTTGGCAAAAAAGCACGGTCCAGTTAGACCTTTCAAAATAAAGCTTGCTGACAAACATTCAGACATTAGGACATATTATGACTTGTGGACTGTTATTAAGACTGTGAAAATGTTGGTTAGGTTTGAGAACTAAAAGCTACTTGATCAGGTTTAGAAACTAAAGCGACTTGATCAGGTTTAGAAACTAAAACAACTTGATCAGGTTTAGAAACTAAAGCGACTTGATCAGGTTTAGGAACTAAAACGACTTGATCAGGTTTAGAAACTAAAGCGACTTGATCAGGTTTAGGAACTAAAACGACTTGATCAGGTTTAGAAACTAAAACTACTTGATCAGGTTTAGAAACTAAAACTACTTGATCAGGTTTAGGAACTAAAACGACTTGATCAGGTTTAGAAACTAAAACTACTTGATCAGGTTTAGAAACTAAAACTACTTGATCAGGTTTAGGAACTAAAACGACTTGATATCATTGTCCATGTTTTGATGGACTTGCACTGAAGCCTCCGCTGGTCTCACTGTGTGTTCATTCTCCTGTCTGGTATTTATGGAAAGAACCGAGCAGCCTTTTGTTGACAGTATGAAAACGTCAAAGGTTGTTCTGTCACGTTAGAAGCAGCTACGCGACTCCACCGCGGTGACAGTGAAGTGGTATCTCCTGATTGCAAAAACTTCGGCACATTAAGAAGAGTCACGGCAATTTACGTGTCAATCTGTTATTCCGATCTCGCAAAACAATCCCCAATTTCAAAATCATGTAAAACTGATTGGAGTCTTTCCAGAGGGTGTGTCGGTGTGAGAGCAGCGAAGCGAGGCTGATTGAAAAGATTCACTGTTGTTTGGCGTGGTGTGCTGATCGAAAACCAAAGGCCATGCTGCCACGGGTGGATAAAGCTCCTGTCGTCGGTGAGAAGGAGACCGATAGGTGTGTTCAAATTTTAAAAACCCTTAAAAAACACATTTCCATATTCCCTTATTTGACAGCCTCTTCATTAAGCACTTTGATCAAAAAATCTCCATCATTACTGGAACATCTGTGCCGCTTGTTAATGGGCGCTTTAAAGAGTAATATTTCAGTGTGAAATGCAGATTTAATCCCATTAGACTCCATATAACGAACAAACCATGTCCCATCAACCAGCCATCCACCAATTCCCACTGCTGTTTTCGGAATTACATTATAATAAAGCAATACTTAAAAGACTCTTACAACACAATATGTAAATTCTCCTTTCATATGTCAACCGTCACATCTCTGTAGCACATGCCAAATGTACCGTAGGACCATGTGTTGGCTGTTTTGCTAATTTGATTTCAATGTCAATCACGTCATGCCAGGACTCTGAGGTCACGTCTTTGGTAGCTCATCTTTGAGATAACTAACCTAAAGGCAGCACACACGGGAAGTCGGACCATCTCCACCCATAATCGTGGTGATCTAAACAGATATTTCAAGCCAAAACGTGATTTCTTTCCAATCCACTATAACCAAGTGGATCTTGTGCAGTTCATCTCTAGATATCTCACTCAGGGGAACAAAATATATCATCATTATTGTTTAACTGAACATAACTTTAGCCTTTTAAAGAAAGCTCTGATAAAAGAATGAGTAAACAAGCCAGAACTTGATTCCCTTCTGATGTTTGTCGCTTTTCAGTAATTGAAATATTGACACATTTTGCTCTGTACTTCAAACGACTGATTTGTTGTAAAGGCAGTTTATTTATAGAGCACATTTAAAAAGCGAACCTTGATCAAAGCGTCTCACGCAGAGATTACATTAGAGATTATTTGCTTGAAGATTGCCGTCAAAGAAAAAACACAGGAATTATCAAATATAAACACAGGAGAGATCAAATAAAACCCACTGATATAAATAAATTAATAAAAGCATGTAATATCTCGATTATCATAACAAAAATAGAAGAGGAGTCTCACTGCTGCTTTATGAACCAGCTGCAGACAGACAGGTGATGACTGATGCCTACATAGATAATTGACGCAAGTGGATATAAATAAAAGTGAACTGTAGGCTCTGAACTATAGAATCTGTAAAGAGCAGGAATTATTTTAATTTTGCATGCTATCTAAGATAGAAGATGCTGGTTCTGGCATAGAGTTGACTTGTTTTTCCAGACTTAAAGATAACGCTGAGGTTTCTTGCGTTGGTTCGGTGACAGAGGCCCGCTGGGCTTTGATTGTGGTTTGCGGAGTTGCCCGCCGGGTAAAAGATTAGGACGGAAGATTTATTTCTGGTTTAAGATGAAGGAAGTTTTTTGCAGGCCAAGATTGAACATCCTCAACCAGGTTTCTGTGGGATTTACAGCTGGGTATTGTTGGCAAACCAGTGGTAGGAGATGTTGTATTACTGTAAATAGACCCCAAAGGAAGCGTTGGGGAAATAAAACAGGGCCTAGATTGATTGATACTCATAAACGGCACAGTTTAATTCTTGGCAGTGAGGAGAAAACAGCATTTAAACCTTTATGTAGGGAAATAAAATCGGCAGAAAATATGATCAGTCAAACGAAAGCGGTATCCATCTTTTCCCAAAGTGTGTAAATATGACCACACGCAGGATCATGAAGTGAGACTATATATGTTCACATTTCCCTGTTTTTCTTTCCTGAAATAAGTGTATTGTGTAAGGAACAAAACCCCTCAAATATCACTTTGTGTATCCTCACCTCAGTGCTCATGGCAGATAAGCCCTATTCCTCTCTGTCTCAGGGAACCTCTTCACATACAAAGCACAGCGCAGTCTCTTGGCAACTGGCACATTATTCTCTTTTATAAGAGGCTTCAGGATTAATAATTATGGTGTTTAATCCTCAGCATGGCAAGTGTCCAGCATGGCTCCCACTGAGCGGTTGTGATGTAACACATTTCTGTCCCGAGCAGGTGAAGGGGTCGAGCTCCTATGTGGCATCTTTTTATAGAATGTCAAAAACCCGATGAGGAAAGAAGCGCCGGTTCTTGCTGAGACTCCAAATAAAACAATTTACACACAACTGGGGACCTCGACTTAAATCCTCCCGAGCTGGGGAGATAATTAAAAATGTGACCTCGCACAAAGGGGAGCATAAACAATTTTTATTCCCTTTGCTCTGTTCTGGCAGCTTCCCCTTTTCTCTCTTCACTCATGCAGACCCTCGACTGTACGAGTCTCAGGAGAGACCAGAAATGAATTGGACTGCGTTCTTCGGGCTGCAGTGTTTCACAGGACTCTCGCTGATCATGCACGTACCATAATTTACGCCGCGTGTCGGAGCCTTTTGAATTCGGACGCTTGATAGTTTTTTGTGATCCCTCCCTGTCTGTTGACATACAGTATGTGAGCGCGATTCAAAGAATGTTACACCGCATAAAAACTCGTAAGGTTTTAGCCCACTGAAGTCATTTCCTGCTGTGGTTTTCCTACTTTGAAGTAAATTAATCTCTCCAGCAGCCGTATAAAAATGGGTCAGTTGATACAACATCGACCACAAGCTTTGCGAGGAATATTGGAAATTTGTCCTCCTACATTATTCACCCGGGGACTGATTATACTTTGTAAAAAGAGGCTGACATTTGACGAATGCCTCGATCAAACAAGTCGATTTGAACTGGATTCTGGTGCGTGCGAGAGCGCTTTGATGGGTCGGGGCCTGCGCTCTTTGAGGATGTGTGTCGGTGAGTGTTTGCTGATGCTGTAAGGGCCTAAGTGGACGTGGCTCCTTAAGATAAATTAATCAAAGAATAATCCCTGCATGGCATCAACACAGAGCAATTCAGTTCCCAGTGAAACAGTGTCTATCAGAGCTAGTTCACAGTCTGGAGTTTGAATGTTTTTACCTTGAAGATATGTAGCTGTCAGTCCAAGTGACAGTGGGTGAGCAGGAAGCAGTTCAGTGTCTCGCCGAAGGACATTTGGAGAGGATAAACGGCTTTTGATGGATACACACTGGCTGTCTGCCGGGATAGAACCTGTGACCTTTCCGATAAAGGAAGGTCTCTGTACCCACTAGGCCACCCGGCCACCTCATTTCCTTTTTATAGACAAGAACCAAGGTCAAGAACGGTTGTGCGTTACGTTTGCAGAATGCGGGAGCATCTTACAAAGAGGTGATGTGGAATTTAAAAATGATTGTCCGTGATCTCTGCGCAAATGGGACGGATGAGTTCCACAAAGTGATCGAGTCTGCCCACGTCTGATAGGATAGTTGATCACTATCAGCAGTGGAAACTAATTCTAATACTAAGTGCTTGTTTCGTGCGCTTGTGTTTCTGGAGTACAGCACTTGTTTTACAAGTACATTTTCGATGCGAGGCACAAGCTCAACCACTTTTTGTAAAGGTAAAAATAACATCCACTTAGGAGCTGAATCATCCCTTTCAATTAGGTCTGAAACTCTCTTCTCTTTTATTCCTAATAATCACTCAGTATGGATATGGGATTGGCTGTTCATATTTAGACTGAATTAGCAGTCTAGTCACCAGGATATAATGTTGGTATTAACAGTTGTACAAACCCCAAATACATCCAAGGCCATATGCTGACTGCATTTCAAGTCTGCATTGCAGCAGTTGTAAGCACGACACACAGGAGAGCTGGTGACTTTTCTAGCTGTGTTTGTGGTCACCAAAACCAGATCTGTTTCACTGGAAGTCGAACTGGTTCCAGCCTTGTTTGTGGCGCCAAAAACTGCTATGTTTCCCAGGAATCCAGCCATCTCCAGCAGAGTTTGTGGTGACAAAAGACATTGTTTTGAGGGGGACCGTGGGACATTTCCTGCCATGAGTTTGGCAACCAAAACCAGATATTTTAAAGGAGATCTCGGCCCTTTTCCGTCTGTTTCAGTGGAGAAAAAACCAGCTGTTTAGAAAGAGATATCAAGACATTTCCAGCTGTGTTTGTAATGTTTCAAGCCAAACCATGATGACTTCCTAACTCTAACCAAGTGTCATTTGTGCCCAAATCTAAAGAGGACCATAATGACATGACTGCAACATAAAGCTCTAACTTACCTGTGGTTTTACAGAAAAAATTATTCTGCCAATTGGCTTGGAATTAAATTGGCTTCCTGTCTTATTGATACAACATTTTGGATCCGCTAACTTGTTGTTTAACATCCAAATAAAGTGGTTCAGATAATCAGAATAAGCTGTTTGCTTGTTCACTATATGATTGTTAAACCGCTTTTGTTTCTTGCCACGTTTTTATTGTAGCGTCGTCGCCTGAATTCACCCTTTTTGTGATGTTATTACAAATGGAAAAAATGGTGACAAGTACAAAAGGCCCATTCTGTATTAGACAGGTACGTCTACTTTGACAAGAATAATTTAGTACCCTTTTCACCCTGGATCATCATTAAACACACCATGATAACGTCGACCTTGAGAACTTTTTCCTCCTCATTGAAATTATCACACAGACTTTACCTTTTGGTATTCTGCTGGATCATTTGGCTACGGCACCTTGTCAAAATTAAATCCCCAAACTCGTCTTCTTACCCGAAGTTCCTCTCACAAAATGAAAGTTGTAGTTTGAAGTCAATATTAAACAAAAACATTCATGACCCCTTCACACATTTGCATTTGCAGGACGTTTTTACTTAAAAACATTTATATGAGCAGCATGATTTGCATAGTAATAACTTGTATCTTTTAAACATTCGTCACATCTGTCTGTGTTGATTCTTTAGAAGCCCCATGATGCAATGGGTCTAGATAGAGGCCAATAAAGTAATAGATTATTAACGAAGCTTTAGAAGTGAAACAGAGAGAGTTATGAAATGTCCACAGGTGGGTTTTCCAGCAGACTGACTCCCTACCTGCTCCCGCGCCGCCGTAATGAGACACCCGGCGAGTAGAAAGGGAGCCGAGCAAACTTCCACTGAGCCGAAGATCTCAGCAGCACCCTGAGAGGCTTCACTCCTCTGATGCTTATTATGCCTGAGAATGAAATGAGGTTAACAGCGCTGAGTGGCTCAGAAACAGCCATCAGCGGTATGGTGTGATTTTGATCTGCGGATAGTGGAGACCTCTTGAGTCTCTGAGATTCTGACAGGCAAAAATTAGTTGAGACTTGTGGAGCGAGATCTGCATGATTTTTTAAAAAGTGGCCTGTATCCTGATGGAATGACTGAGATTAAAAGATGTAGATTTTTTTTTAGAACTGGGAGTCTGTGATTGAAAAATTGTAATAGTTTAACTGTGTGCACTATATTTACCTGTGTAGTTTGTTACGTATCTAGTGTATACACTTAAATACAATCCGATCTTAAGCTTTCAATCATTTCACATTGAACATCTTTACCAGATAGTTACTCCAGTTTCAATAATTCAATATATTCAATATGAATTCTTACATATTGGCAATGTGACAAAACATTTAAAACTCATGTAATTTAGTGGGTAATTTGGAGCTTTCAGTCATTTCACATTAGCTTCACCTGCTGTTTGTGAGATCAAGGTCTTAAAGCAAATGTTTAACCCAAAAAATTAAATTCGGTCTGCTTAACGTCATGCTGATGGAAAGTCGGGTGAAGTTTCGTAGTCCACAAAACACTCTTGGAGCTTCACAGCAACAGGGACTTGATTTAAAACGTAAGAAAACAACTGAAATAAACATTCAATGACTCCATACAGCTCGTCAGGTCAGTCTGAGACCCTAAATTCATTTGAAAAGACGTTATTCACACTCTCAAAACGTGATCAAGCTAGTGCAGCCACTGTAAGGATGTGCGCTTTAGCACGTTTTAGCTCCAAAGCTACGGTTCAGATTTATGTTTTTAAATAAACTTATTAATAACGATTTTTCAAATCAATCTGGGATCTTGACATCTTGTTTTTCTGATGACAACTGACAAATTAAAGCGTTCATTTAAGCCTCAATCAAGACTGTCATGTTCCTGCTACTGAGCTTCACCCAGGACTAATAGTGACAGAGGAATAGCAACATGCTTGGATGTTTGGTAAATTACAAGTTCTTGTAAAGTTAATTATAGTAGTAAGGTATGAAGTAAAAGTCAAAGCCTCGGTCAATCAAGAGGAAAGTAAAATGAAGAGTTAAGTTGATGACAGTGGGGTTCATCAAGAATAATGCTAAAAATACACGTCGACTTGGCCGTTAGTATCGCTGTGAACACTTTATACATACGATATTGAATAAATGTGATCCATGTTGAATGTAGTTAGACATCAGATGTGTCTCGCTGCATGTTCTCCTCTTGACGTGCTTCTCCTCCTCTTCTCTATAACTGTCTCTGTTAATCCAATCTGCTTTTCACGGACAAATCAGGCTTTTTGTGTCGAGATTCAGATTCAAAGTCGGACTGTCAGAGTATGTTTCATGCTGTATTCTCATGCTCTCATATGTCTTGGTTATTTGTTTCATGCTTCTCAATGCATGACATTAAAATAATTCTTAAAAAACTGCTCATCGAGCCTTGCCACTGAACATATTGCTCCGATGATTTTGCTTTTTTGTCTTTCTATGATTTTAATCTGCGAGACGGAAATTAGACAGCCTTTAATTTAATGAGTCAATCATTTTTGGGGCTGAATCTTATTCTGTAGTATGGGTCATATCAAAGAGGTCATCTGAAATGTGATTTTACTAGTTATTAGTTTGTTTTTATTTTTGATGAGAGCTTCAGTGTTGAAGATGTGACAAGACATAGTTTGATGGTTCGTGAAGTAGCATGTCATTAGAGTTGTTGTCTTCATTTTTAAACAACTCCCATTGGCGGAATCTGAAAATCTGACTAAGCTCAGGCATAAATGTTCACGGACGAGATAAAGTTTTATTCGCTGGATTATAATGTGGTGTTTCCCTGCAGGGTATAGCCACAGGCGACCATATGAGACGCACCATTAACTTGAGTAAACTTACACATTTCTCACATTTTGGAGGATTTAAGTAGACAATCAGACAAAATATGTTTCAAAGTAGAGCAGGGTATCATTAAATAAATGATGATACCCATACAAAACCTTGACTTCAATACTGGTTCAATACCAATTTCATGAAATCTGTGTGATGTTTACTCCTTCGGTATTGAGTTTGAAAGACGAGACGTTTTTTGATACTTGAAAGTATCAAGGCAATTCGGTTGGTGCCATAAAAGAATCAAAGCTTGATACCAGCCCTACTCAAAGGTCTTGGTCTTTTTTTAGGCATTTTAATGCAGAAAAATTACAATTTGCATCTTTAAGAGCCAGATTTGTCTGTAATGTTTTGTATATCAACTTTGTCAGGGGTAAATATATCAGTGTTATCTAAAAGAGAAGTTAAACCAGTTCTCTCCAGTCGTTTCAAACTGCTGTGTCTTTGTCCAATAAATCCCTCCCTGTTTTCCAGAGGATTTTTCCATGTAAGAACAGCAAATGCAAAAAGCTTAACTGTGTTATACCGATCGGCATTCAAGTGAAGCAAAACCGACATTTGTTAAAATAATAATGAAGTGGATTATTGCTTGAAAATTGACCCTCTTTCGGAGGAGCTGTTTCGAGAATGGTAATACAAACATTTGGACCATGGATGAAGTCATTAGGCATTAATTATGGATCCTGTCATCTTCCTGAACGTCGAGGTGGTTCTGCAGAATATGTTTCACGCTGGAATGTGTTCAAGGAGCCACTCAGAAGTCTTTCATACGCTGCAAGTGGCCCCTGAGCGGGACCGCGAGTACCACTGATCTACAGTACCGCGCGTCAGCAAGACCATCTGAGCACGTAATTAACTGGAGGAGTTGGCTCGCCGCGATGGCACAACTACAAAACTTTTTCTTCAGTGCATGTTTGCATAGTGATAAGGAATATTTTATTGAAGGTGTGATACGGCCTCCCCCACAGATGATGGAGGTACTCGCCTCTTAAATCAGATTCACACATAACGAATGCAGGGCAGCGCGCGGCCAGTGCTGCAGGCGAGATTGCTAACGCTCACTTCAGTGTCTGAACTCATCCAGGAACACATGAGTGAAATGGGGGTCATCACACTCCTCTGTAGTTCCACAAAGTTCCCAATGTGTGTGTGCGCGAGTGGGCCATGAGTGTGTGAAGGATGGCGAGTGAATGAGAAAAGTGAGGCTGCAAATCTCTGCGCAAATCCTTCGCCCGTCTATTTATATATTCTTTTGAAAATCCTGGAGCTCTTCTGTCTTCCGCTTTCATGGTTGATACAGTCTAGAAATGTCGGTGCCGCCGCAATTCTGCTCACTCAACTGCTCAATGCTATTTTTATGGACAACAACAACAGCTAACCATCACGGCCAACAAGCACTTTCAGGAATGGCACGCACGGTTTTGTGTTGCGTCCCCCGCGGCGCTTGATTGAAGGCTCTGTTGAGAAACACAGGCAGAAGGTGATATTCGTTACCTGAATGATGCTTCAGGGCTTCGATGTAGTGGACAGGAAATATGAGCGCACAGGTTTCTGCCCCATTGGGTAAGAGGAACATTTCCCCGCAGTCTTACGATTAGTTTGCTGTCCTCTTCCCCCCACAGCTGTTTGTCATAGCTGTGTAATAGATTGCCCTCCGCTCATGTGCCGCCGCACTAAAATGCATCACACGGCCAGTTTGTCAGTTCAGAAAATACGAGCGTATGTGCCGGCCCGCTTCGGCTACTCAGTGTTACGACACCTTAAGCCAAGCGTGCCTGTCCACGCCGAACAATGGCAGCTCCCGTCCAAATCAGGTCGTAGCATTTGCATAGAAATTGGTTCTAGATTGGGAGATGGGCCCTCAAAAATCTCCCCCGTCGCCTTCTTCTTCCGCTGTCACACACAAATAAACAGAGTCTTACAGCGAGACTGTTCCTTTAAGGCCCAATCACTCCAAAGCAGTCCTCAAGGAAGTCAGACGAGAGGACATGATGAGAAATAGATCTAAGGCGACCCTTCATGTTTACCAAAAGGGGGCGAGTGGCGACGAGAGAGGATTTTAACATGCAGGAATGCTCTGTACGGCATTCTCTTTTAAGATATCTGTAATTTACATGCCTTTGGTCCCTCCAAACTCCATTCCCAGTTGTTTCATATTCATATGTTGATTACATAAGGAGGTCCTTGGAGTTTATCAGCCGTTAACAGCAGACATCTTCGTCACTTCTGCCTTTCTTTGAGAGTCAGAGGAGGGGCTCGGCTGGGTAGGGAGGGCAGAGAGAGGGCACATGTTGCATCGGCAGCAAATCCCACAGCAGTCAGTTTGTCATCGCCTGTTGAAAAAGACACATGTGAGCCTTTCTTCTGAGCCGACACCTCCGTCATCCAGATCCAACAATACAGCGGAGTGACTGAAAACAGGCTCTATTTGCAGTCTCTGAAATATGAAGGGGAAAATAATCACACTCAAATATAGTATGAGAGATTTCCCAGCATCAACACATACTGCTCAGTCACACAGAAATGTCTTTGTCTTGTAAAGAGCGGCTGGACGGATGATGGTGTGTGATGTGAGTCAGTAAAGGGTCAAAATGATCTGTTTCCATCTTCTTGAAGGTCCAATTTGTAATAAAATTGTTGTTGTTTTTTTGTCTCATTCCAAACTCAAAAACAAACAAGACACAAAAAAATCCACTGTCTTACAAATTGGACCATTAAATGTGAATATTTTCTGTTTTGTTTTGCTGTGTTTTCACCTGAGAGGAAACTGAATATCTTTGTGTTGTGGAGAAAACGAGACATCTTTGGACGTCATGTGGACATTTTTCATCATTTTTCTGCCATCTCATAGACCAAACAACTTGATAAATCGCAAAAATATTTCAAGGGATTTATCGCTCAATGAAAATAATCATCAGTTCAGCCTGTGCGTCTGAAAATAAAACTCCAAAAACCTGAGAAGAAAAAGCAGAATATGACTCTGATCCACCAAGCCCAACATCAACCAACTGCACCTATCATGTAAACTAAACATCCTTGGATTGTGGACAAAACCAGACATTGGAGGGCGTAATTTTTCACCATTTTAAACTGATTCATCGACAATAAAAATGATTATTAGTTGCGTGATGTCCTCAAGCCTGACGACCTTTGGAACAACAAGCGGATGAGTGCAACCTTTGGCATCACCTCCGTCATGTTTCGTGCTGGAATCGCTCTTTTTAGAGGTAAAGAGAGTCAACAATGTGGAATTTAATCAGCCGTTAGAGGATGTAAGTTGGATTCAGGCATGAACAACCGGTGCTGTAGTATTTCTGATCCACAGCAGACTGAAGCAAGCAAGAGCCAACACGTCTGGTCAAGCCGCTCTCCTGCCGCTCTTACCTGTTGCTCTCACTGCCAACTCTCACAGCCAGGGTGGATGAAACAGACAGCTGGTGCATCATCGTCCACAACCCGATTTGAAGCCTCCCTGAACTTTTACCACCTCTTCCTGGACAGTGAAAGGGTGTTTTAGAAGAGCCAGGGTCTGAGGGAAGCTGATAAATGTCAGGGGTTGATAGCTAAACTGCTGGCCGAGCAGCAGGGGTCTGGAAAAAAAAACGGAGCTGGGGAAATGGCATTCTGTTGCGGAGACGCTCAGCTGTAGTGACAGCTTCCACAGCGGGCATCATGAGCTAATGTGAGGCTGTCTGATGCAGGTGTCTGGACCTAAAGAGCACCTTTCAGTCACATCTGCCATATCAGTGTGTGAGGGCTCAGCTCAGCCGTGTCAGAGTTGAAACGGAGCCACAAGTTAACAGATGGAAAGTTTTTCGGCGCGCTGCGTGAATGTCACACATGCGATTTGGAGCGTCGGTGCGACTATTTTGGGCTGGCATCTTCAGAAAGGAGCTCATCACCTTTTACCGCTGTGATGTATGAGCAAGGAGCAGAAATTGTCCCAGTGTCAGGGAAACCTGACGAATGCCTCGCGGAGGGGAAAATCAGCCAGCTCGCGCAACTCTATGGAACATTATCTGCCAAGGACAGTTTGTTTTTGCAGTTAGGTGATGATGTATAGCATTTCACAGCTAGCGTAGACGAGTGTTTCTCCGGTTGTCAGGCGATGGCAGGAGCTGAATCCTGATCAGACGTGATAATGTGCGGCAAACCATTTTTTCCGAGATTACCCACAAACGCCCGAACAACAGCTTTGTATCAGGTTGCGTCAGACATTCATCCAAATGACACGATCAGACTTACTGCTTTCATCCGTGTAGTCTATGTGATACATAGCATAGCGTTTGACAGTAATAAAACATGGCGCGGGAGGTCTCAAAAGATGTAATTGGAAGTGGCATACGATTTGATTTATATTCATGAATGAACCATGCAGCTGTTACAGAGCTCTTGTCAAGCTGTTACAGTTCCTGTTCATAGGAAGTCCAGATTAAAGTCGTATTTGGTCCTTAAAGATGGTCCTTGCATAAAAGCAGGATGTATATATGGTAAATAAAAACAACAAACATCTTTGAAACTGCTGCTACATGACCCAAGAAAACAGAGAAAGGGGATGTGTTCCATTATGCTGTTACAGAAAAAGCACCCAAACAAAAGAGACTACAGCGGGAAGTTGGGAAAGAAGAATGCTTTATAAAATAAAGCTGTCATCCACAAAGCAAAAGGCTGACAACAACAACAGGAATAATCCAAGAATGAAAAGAATAAGTTAAGAGTGCGCTTAAGTGCTGTCGGAATTATCGGATAAATGCTTTTTCCTTCAAGTCGGAACAACAATGCGGGGAGTCTGAGAAAATGTTGGTACGCGCTGGTTTACGCTGAAACACGGTGGGCGAAATTAAATAAAATAGGGTCCACAGAACACTGTTTGAAGCTAGAAAGGTGGCAGGGCCCGCCACATATAAACAAAGTATGACATTGTGCTGTTCTTTTTAAGGTCCGTTTGTTTATTCAGTTTATAGTCAGGAAAACAAAGAGAGGTAAAAATGAATCTTCAGTGCACCTTTAACAGGGTGGATTTTTTTTGGCTCCAAACTCCCAAATGCATATATTTCAACTGCACTAAATGTCTAAAGTTATTATTATCTCGAGTGATTAAATATGACTTTAAATTTCACCAAAAAGTGGCTGACACCCAGCACGGCGACTCTGCGCAGCTCCAGCTCATTGAACACAGTATAATAGGCTCCTAAATAAAAGAACAGGAAGAGGAAGGAAACCTTCTATTTGCCTCTGAAAGAACAATTGGTGCTATAAAGTATTCACTTGGGTGAAGCATTGAATAAACCATAAAATAGATAAAATTGTTTTTTGACGATTGAGCCTGGCAGGTATAGGACTGCGTCTCTCCAGCTATGTTTCCCTTTATATTTCTAATCAGCGTCAGATCATGATTCTGCTCCTATGTGACGTGGACACTTAAATGTTCCCCGAGACTGTAAAATTCACATTACGTGTGTGACAAAAAAACGCTATCACCGCAGAAACTAAATGTCCTGTCCGATCAGGTTTGGCGCTCGCCTGCTGTAATGGCCGGTATAAATGTAAGTTAACAGCAAGAAATGTTTAACAGCCAGTTGAAGTGAAGAATGTGATTCACAAATGTCATCCACCTTTAAAGACCCTTAAACTTTACAGCGTGTGTGGAAAAGTCTGCCATGGATGTGACACGTAATATGAAGCCGGGGTTCGGGGTGACTTCTGTCCAAAATGGATGGCTTCCAGCTCTCTAAAGAAATCCAGCCCCGGCTCCTCTGCAAACGAGCCAGGATGTTAACACTATTGACATTAGCGGTGTAGGCGTACCGGGCCGGGGAGGGGACAGCCAAGTGTGTGCTGAAGTCCCTCCGGCAGCATGCAGCGTTTGTCTCTGTGACCCAGAACTACCTCCTGACAAGAGCGCTACCTCATTTCAATGCTAATGTGCTGTTATGGGTATTTTCAAAGCGCTGCTTCTATTTATTATGAATCAGCTTACCTGAGAGGCGCCGGTTAATCCTGTAGATCCCTGCACAGCTGCTGTGCTCCAAGAGGTCACGGAGATAGTGTTTAAATAGACTCAACCTCCCTTATTATTCCAAAGGGACGACTACGGGCCTGTATGCAGCCGACAGATTCACTGTTTTCTCCCATTTTCCTGCACATCTGGTAAGTGGCAGCAAGGTGAAGATCACAGGATTAACTAAGACGTCGCTTTCACACACCGGGACCTCCTCTGGTTGTTTTCTTCAGTTCTTGGAATTATCTGCCAGTTTGGGGGAGTACAAGAGCCGGAGCTGCATAATTAGGATGCACATAAAAAGGCAGCTGTTTTCTATTCATATGTAGCAGCAATATGTAGGGAATGTAGTGCATTATTAACAGAATGTAAAGAAATAACAATGTTGACACTGTGACTTTTATGTTGAAGAGATATTTGCTGAGGTTAGCATGCTAACTGTAAGCACCAACACTTCCTGCAGCGACAGCGTGGTGGTTACCGTGCTTACTTAAGACGTAATGCATCAATGTTTTAGCTTGTTAGCTCAGTTAGCCATGAAGCTAGTGGTCAAAACCAGGAGCTCGGAGCGGTATTTTGGAAGAGCATGGACCAAGGCTAGCTGGTTAGCTGCTAATTTCAGTAGATATCATAGTGTCTATAACACAATGAATATTAATCTTTGATAATGTCAAAAGTCTGTTGAGTTTTGTTAATTTGTTTTGTGATGTTCGATTTGTTTGAATCCAAAATTCTTACGTATTGCACCTGGGTCATTGTAGCTGGTGATAACAATATTTGTGTAATACCGTGTAGCATGAAATCATGATATTTACTGTCATCGTTCAAGGACTCAAATCTAAGTAAAAGAAACATTTACAGGTAAGACAAGCCGCTAACGTTAGCTACACAAAAATCCAGCTAGCTCCAGTAAACTTAAACGAGACCGAACTACTAATTAGTAAATCCAAAAGTTGCGGTCTATTAATATCGTGATATTTAGATTACTGACTCCATTTTTAACATCTCATGATTTGTAATGTTGTCCAGGTAATTTTTTTAACACAGCGTATCTTTGTGAACTCTGCAGCTCATCACAACTCGTCATCACCTGAAGGCTTACAGGAAGCTATCACCAACAATAACACTGACAGTTTGAGCAGAGGACAGACAAATAAAATGTATATGGAATATGGACACCGTGTAATGGAGGGAAAAACAATTTCAAAGGGCCTCCAGCTGTTACTTTACGACACGCTGAGATATTGGAAAACGCATGTAGCTGTACACATTCCACCAACAGTCGGAGAATAGTCGAATATGCATCCTCAGACATCAGAGACAAAGTGAGACAATTTACCAAACCAGACGTTTGCCAACGGTGAAGCAGATCCCGAGTTACGTCAAATACCCGCTGAAGATGTTTCAGAAGCATCAAAACCAGCCGGATATGCAATTTTGTTTAAAGTTGCTTTGCCAACACTTCTTTGTGACTAGCAAGCACTTTGAAAACACATTTGCAGCTCATTTATGATCAATGTGGTAACAGATGCTTTGTGGCTGCACTTTTCATCTTTATTCTGTATCTGCACATTCCCTGAATGGTGTACAGGGACAATCTTCGCTTTCCTTCCCCCGGTCTCTCCGACTGCGGAGGGGAAACGGCGTAAACAAACAAGAAAAACGACTTCCTGCCAGACAAAGTCACAAAGAGGGAAGAACCGCGTCATTGAATATTAATGCCATGTTTAGGGCCCATAAATATATGCTTTTATATTCATTCACAAGCGCGTTTCATTCTTCAGAGATGCCGGATGCTCCAAAACTAAATCTGGCATGTGGCCAGTAAATCTTGAATTATGCCTCTTGGAAGATGCACAGAAATGTCCGAGAAGAGCTGTAGACCTGTGTGTCAAACAAATTGGTCCTGAGGATTACGAAAAGAAGACATTTTATTTTTATAAAAATGTATTTTAATGAATAGGCTGGTCAGGTTCAGGCAACAAGCAACTTGGTTAGGTTCGGGTAAGGAACGCGGTCTGGGTTTTGTATATGACTTCCATCAAAGTTACTTAACGCGAAAGTTATGTTACATACCTGGCGTGAGTTAGGTCCATTACATGTTTGGTTCCACAAAGAAAGTCTTGTGTTGGTTTGATTCATCCAACCACCCCAGCCTCCTAAATCTTTCAGGCTCTAAAACACCAGGCCCGACTTGTCAATGTCAATGTCAGGGCTGTTTGTGATTGCTGTGTCCCTAGTTTTTGCGGTGTTTCCTGCACTGCTGGCCCTCGTCATTTTATCAGTCATACTCTCAATTAGAAGTGGCTTTAATAACGAGAATAGCGTCAAACGAACTTTGCAATTTGTATACCTGTAGTTGTGAGTCTTCTGGTTCTAAGATACCACTTCCTGGTGGCAAGGAGAGTTATTTCCTCTCACGCAGGTGCAGAACGTGTTCAAATGCAGCAATGTGGCTGAGACAGAGGCGACGCAACAGTCTTTGCCCTTTTACAGTACTTCTTGACCTGACTACCTCCTTTGCTCCCATCATAATTACTGCAGCTGCGAGAGGTCACCATTTAAAGAACATGTTGAATGTGAGTCCTGCTAAGCTGTTTGCACAGATGACCTATGCAGTAGTTTTTCTGGTGAGGCATGAGAACGTCCCTGAGGGGGCGACCATGTGAGTTCACTTACAAGCCTTGAGGAGGATGTAGATGCTCAGATCAAATATTCATATCCACATACTTGTAGTCAAACCAGCTTTTCAAAGTAAGGCAATCTTGTTCCAGGTCAAGTCCAGATCATATGAGCAAATGATTGCGTCACCGTTTAAAGCGCTGCGATGTTACAGCTCCCTCGAGGCGGTGCTCAGTTCAGACCGTTGCTGCTGTGAGGTCAACGCGCAACTGGGCTCCGATTTGCAGCGTTTTCGAGGCTGTCGTGAGCACCACTCAAATTCTCTTTCAGTCTTTTCAGCTGGAATGCCAGAGCAACTCTGTTTATGGAGCAGATGATTGAGTGCACTTATTTTAGTGTTGAAGATATGTTTGTAATCAGAGCCGAGCGTCTTTAGTATTCGCTCTGTGTTGCGGTCTTGAACCGCTGCCAGCTGCTGAGCTATGATGTGATGGCTCGATATCTTTTTAACTGTCGTGTCAAAAACCTCTTCCCCCGGCCCCGCTACGCGTTCGTTAGCATTGATTTGGACCGTTTGTGCTTCCACTCTCGTATGCAGATCGGAGCGCTTGGTTTATTATTAACGCGCCGCACGTTTCCAAACAGCCCTCGTGGCCAGCTGTGTTCACATTATTCACATCCCCTCTCAGAAACGTATCGATCTGTAGATTTGTTGACAACAATGACGACTAAAAGCCAAGCCTGGTGATGACTTCATACTCCGAAAACTCAGCTCCTCCACATCTGCAAATGGCAGGAGGTGATGTCGAGGTGAAGGCAGCCTATTGAGAAACCGAAGACAGCCTCTGCGTTTTCTATCTTTCATCCGAGACTTGTGAAGACTTTCCCCTCCTACCTCATCTCTTTGTTGACATGCTTCATATCGGCTGCCGGGTCACGTTCGAGAGAGCCCAGTCAGGTTTAATCACACTCCGCTTGTAGTGCTTCCAGCTGCTGTAGCCGTGGAAAAAACTTGGAGAAAGAAGCGGAGGCGAGACGAATACCAACCAGGATTGGAGTTCACGATTACACGCGCCGACGACTGATCCTGGATCCTGTTCGGATAGAGTTACACAGGGGCGGAGATCAAAGCAAGGTGGTCAGGCGCATTTAAATCGGGCTTTTTTTAGCACACCAACATTTCTTAATCTTTGTTTTTTTTGTGCTTTCCCACCACCAGATGGCAGCATGCCGGGGCACCACTAATTTGGGGCTCCTCGAGTACTTTCAGGGAGAGCCGATGTTGCCTGTTTTGTACAATTTATGTCAAAAATAATTGGGAGGAAGCTGTTGTCCTCTGGGAGTCCTGTTCGGATGATTTGGAGCTCGTAGTCTGGTGTGTTTAATTCGCGCCGGTCCACATTTACATTTTGTGAGGCTCCACGAATAATAACTCACCACAAACTTACGTAAGACAACTCGCTTTAAACTTCTGAACTCCCAAAAACTGAACCTGAAATTGGTGAAAAAACTGAAATATCACCTTAGAAGATCGCCCTCAAAAAGCTTTTTACAGCTCATGAGATCCCAAGAATTCAGTTTGTTCCAGCCGGATGCCCCCTCCTCAATGTGACACCTGTGCACGACACCGAGAAAGGAGGTGGCCGGCGGCGACACGCTGCACACCCCGGGCTGTTTCCACCGTGCATCAACCACGGTGACACCACTTATCTGCTGTGTTCCCACATGTACAGTATGCTGCTGGGCGCCCTGCTGCAGACCAGTGTAGCAACACTGACATCTATTGGCCGGATGGGGAAACTGTCACGGCATCTCCTTCCTCATGTCACATTCTGAGTCCTGTGACCACTAAATTACCTGAAATGCAGCAGTGGAAGACATGTTCAGATCTTAAAAGTGCCAATACAGTAAAAACACTTAATTACAAGTAACAGTCTGCATCCAAAATCCTACTTAACTAGATAATGAATTTGGTAAAGATTATTTCTCCACTATTTTTTTTTTCCAAGATTCATACAGATGACGAAACAAACCTCTAAGCAAAGTGAAGTTAGTTTAAGATCTTATGGACACCAGCGGTCTCCAGGATGCAAACATAGATTAGTCATGTTGCCGAGCAGACTTCTGTAACTCAGCGGTTCCTCGCAGTAAACTTGCACCTCATTGTTGCTGCATGAAAACAATGTAACTCTGCGCTGAATTATTCATGTCTCCAGTTCAATGATGAGAAAACGACTGTATCTTTATACATTTATTCATCAGGCCTGCTGTTTGATTTTTTAAGGATGTTTGTATAAAACAGAAAGAGAGATTTAATTTGATGGCAGGCCTGCGAAGGAAAGGAAGTCAGAAATATTTAATATGTAGCATCTTTAAAAATCAGATTGACAGTAAAGGACGAAAGAAAGACATAAAATAAAGACACGATATGAAATGTTATTCATCAATTACATTAATTTAGACTAAAGCGTATGATGGTTAAAAGTTCATGTATAAATGTCAACTGAAATAGAATATCATTGCAAAAGTTGAGGTTGTAATTTCAATATTTTGACAAAAACATTTGATTAATGAGTAACAGCTGTACATTAAAGTTACTACACATTGCATTTATTTAGTAAAGTAATATTAAATATTTATTACATTTATATAATTCTTAACAAACACCCCTCATAGGAAAGTATCCCAGCGTAACACAGTATATAACATATTTATTTTGATCCCTAGAATTACATGGAAATGCTAAATAAAAATAAAAATGCTATATTCTGATGCTAATACCTAATAAAGCACATGGCCTACAGTCTTACCCCAATATGTTGACTGTCCATGTATAAACAGAACTCTTAATTGTGTTATTAAAACGTATAACATTATAAATATTACTTTTAAATCTATATTTAATGGAGTTTATTGCTTCAAAAGTCACCACAGCCTGCTATACATCCGGCCTGCAGGGGCGCTGGCGGCCATTTTGCCCTCTGCACGACTGGCAAATACAGCGAAGAAGAATGTCTGCGCATGCGCACTTCGTATTAGTGGATGTCGATGTCTGCTTCTGTCTGTCAGTGTGGGAGATGGTGAGAAACGAGTTGTTATAACTCTGTA
Organism: Diplodus sargus; assembly: GCA_903131615.1. NCBI lineage: Eukaryota > Metazoa > Chordata > Actinopteri > Spariformes > Sparidae > Diplodus > Diplodus sargus. Next base: position 1,021,185 of record CAEMYA010000048.1, read on the forward strand.
AACACAGATAAGCAACTTTAGTTAAGTGTTTATAACGTTTAACACAGTACAGAGTGTAGTTTTGGAGCGGAGCTCACTGATCTGGGTTATTATGCTACAAAGCTAATGCTAGTGAACATTAGCTTTGTTTGTTTGCACCTGCTTCATTGTTTTGAAACATTAAAGTGGGAAATTATGTGCATATTGTACTAATATATAATGCTGCACGACATGTGAGCACTCCATTGATGCACTTTACATCCATAAGTACGCTATCTTGATATCATGTATGTAGTTTTAATGTAATCTGATTTATTTTATTTCCAGGTGAGGCTCTGTCATGGAGCCAGTGTGTGAGCAGCTCCATGGAGGTGCTGGTGGTGATGAGGAGGAGGCGCAGGCAGGAGCAGAGGAAGCCATGCTGTGGTCCATCCAGGAGGCTCTGGAGAGGCAGACCCTGCAGATAGGAGCGTCAGCCTGCGGGGCCACGGCTGTGGTGGATGTGCTGAAGGCCCTTGGTGTGGACGTGGCCCCTGAGGAAGCAGACCGCTGCGTCAGGACACGCCTGAGGAGGAACGAGTCACCTCTGCCGGACTACCTGCTGTCCCGGAGTGAAGCTGGTAAATATCTTCATACCATGATGTGATTATTGTATTTCAAACATTGTAATATAAACACCAAACTGTGATGATGATACTTCATATAGGTTCATATTTAGGATTAGAAAGTGATACCTCAGGGGTCACAGGTGTACCGATCATAGCTCCCCCTGAATGAGGTTCTGTACCGTCTCAACCCATAAGTGCTGTTTCCTGCCAGAGTGACAGCTGGTTGCACCGCCAACCAGACGAATTCAGAAGTACCCTCTTGAAGAGTTTAATGGCTCTCAGAGGAGCGACTGTAATTGAATGTTTCAGCTGTGACGCACAATGTTTTTGATTGTCATTGCAGCCGTTCAGTCCAAGCTGTCATCACACACGTGAGGTCCTGAGTGGAGACGGACCTGTAATCACTGATGTTAGACATGTAAATGTAAAAGTTCCTGTATTTCTAGAGTAAGTAGTGCCAAAAAAAAAGGGGAAAAAAACTCTTTAAAAAGAATAAGAAAATAAATGTGGGAATATAAAGAGGAAGACATATAAGAATAAATACATTATTAATACATTTAAAAAATGGAAATAAACAAAAATCTAAATAAATTTAAAGATTTTGATATTTTTTCATCGTCATCTGTTTATTTTTACATTCAAAAATATATATATTTTATGATTGAATAACTTCCTTTTTTCTGTGTAATTTTAATTATTTATTTTTTTTGTAATTTTTTTCTTAACATTTTTTTAAATATACATTTTTGTTTTATTGAAATGCACTTTTTCTTTTATGTATATCTATATTTATGTATATTTTTTTATTTTTAGCCATCAATGTTTCTTTAATATTTTCCCTTTTCTTTTAGTTTTTTCTCTTTATATTTCTCCATTTATTCTCTTATTCTTTTACAAGATTCTCCTTTTGTTTTGCTCTCTTCTGACTCCATATGGGCCTAATTTTAGGTGTGACTCATGCTCCACTCATGTATATTTCCACATTTATATTCTAATCCTTTTTTCAGATGTTTTATTTTTTATGGCACTCTTATGACTCCATACAAAACTTGTCTCAGGTGCGACTCACGCTCAGCTCATTGAAGGAGCAGAGGAGGCCAGTCAGGGGAAGGTCACGGGTCGCTTCTTCCACCTCCACCCCCGGCGGCTGGTCAGACTGGTCCCGTGGCTCGCCGGCTGGATCAGTAAAGGCGCCGTTCCCGTGGCGACCATGAACATGCAGCTTGCCGTACCCGAGGGAGAGGAGGTGCCTGACGCCTGGCACCATCAGCTCATATTCGGCGTTGCATCGAATGCTGTTTTCATGACCAATCCTTTAGATGTAGGTGAGTAACGTTGGAGATACAACTCTTTTTTTCTTGAAGGTATCAGTGTGTGATGTTTTGTTGCTGCCTCTCCAGTGAGCGACAGAGAGTTGCACCAGAGACTCTGCAGCGAATCGGTGCTGCTGATTCGTCGAGAAGACGTTCTTCAGCGACTGATGCCAGACAGCAGCCTGTCAAGTTTATCCGAACAGCGGTGGAAATCCCTGGACGTCGAGGGTGAGTCTGTTGATCTTTTATTGATATGCTGAGTTTTCATCTGGTATGCACACATGTTCTCAGTGTGTCTCTGCCTTTTTTTTTCTTCCTGTTAGGTCAAGTGAGACGGATGCACCGAGAAGAGGAAGAGGAAGAAGATGGAGCTAAGTTAACACACATCGGGATCCCTGCAGCATACAGCTCAGGCATCACTTTCTTCGCCCTACGAGAATCAGAGTTAGGACAACAACTCCTCAGTGCTCCTGAACTACCTTTGTTGTGACGGGACTGACACTCATGGACTTGACGTATTTATTGTAATATTAAAAAAACGCCTGTATGAACGACTGACAAATAAATTATGTTTCACATACAGAGAGAGGTGACACAAGGCTACTTTTTCACAACCTCACCTCATCTGCTCCCCGCCGCCTCCAGACTCTTAACTAGAATTAAAAAGGCAGTTCCCATCAGGCCGTATTTGGCCACTTCACACCTTCTTCCAGTTAACTTTAAGATTGACTTTCAGAATGTATTGATTTCTCTCACAGCAGTAAATGGCAGAGCTCCAGCTTATATTTCAAAGCTGTTATGTCCTGATGCTCAGAAGCTTCTATCAGCAGTCTGAACTCCTGTAGTCGCTCCGCGGGCCACATTAAAGCAGTGAAGGTGGCGGAGTCTTTAGAGCCGGGGTAATTAGATGGTGGCACAATTAAAGTAAAATATCCATCGGTTTTCCCCAAAAGACAGCTCACTTATCTAGGGAAGCTCTTAAGGGTCATGGGTCGAAGCTACTTCCTTTTTTTCCCTTTGAAAACAAGTTAGATTTTATTTGTTTACTCAAGATGACAAGTTATTTATTTTCACTATCTGGCAATAAATACTTTTACTATTGTCAGTAGTAGAAGGTAAGTGCATGTATTCAAGTACACATTTGAAATACCTTTACCTTTTCTTCTCATGTCACTATATATTTTTTTATATTTCAGAGGGAAATATTGACAATTATTAGTTAATAGTTACTTTAAAAGTTAAGATTTATGTACACAAAATAAATGAAAATGGAAAACTACAACTGTAACAGTTAATTAGTTGACGGAAAACTAATCTGCAATTGTTTTAATAATGCTGCAAGTCACTGTTTTATTTGAGAATTGGTTCCAGCCTCACAAATTTGCTGATTTTCTGCCTTTTCGTGTGAATTATTTTTCTATTTTATTTTTTTATTTGGGTTCATTTTGAGGGTTGGACTGTTAAAAAACTACAAAACAGTCTTTGTGATGGTGTCAGTTCAGGCTGTGGGTAATTATAGCTGCATGCCTCACTTTTATCATTTTCACAAAGCAAACTATTGATAGAATAATTATTGAGTAATCTATAAAGATTAAGTAATTAGTTGTTCTCATTTGACAAATAGTTAAAAATGAGCTCAGTTGACTTAAGTCGTGCGTTATCATGGATGCAAGAATATATTACTTTTTAAGTACTCGAGTATTTTTACAGTAAATTTTACTTTTACTTTGAAGGATCGGAATACTTCATCACTGGGAATTGTGTAAATTTTCACAATAAAAGAATAAAACTTGTAGCAGACAAATTTAGCCCCAAAAGCAGAAAATCATATCAGTAAACCTGCTGTAATTATTTGCAAATAAATTCATAGTATTAAATTTGAATCCTAATTTCTTCTCTGGCGTGAAAACCATGTGAAAAATCTAACGTTTGACCTCGGGGACACATTTTCTCCGGGCATTGCTAATTAACTTCAATTCCCATGATGCACCAGACAGATACACCCCGCGGAAGTTGAAAAACAATCCAAACTTTTTCCCCAAAAAATCACTTCTCGGTCAGCAGATAGAGGTAAGAATACAACACTCTGTAAACACACAGCAGGTGAACAATGTCGAAGTAGAGCGTTTTTAAGCTACGTCGCACTTTTAGCTAACGTTGCTAGCAGTTAGCTCGCTGATAAGCACATCACGGTGATATATTGGATCCACGTGGTGTGTGTGTGTCGGTGTGTGTGTGTGATAACAGTTTGCATCCCCGGTCAGTCTGCAGGCTGAGAGCAGAGACACACTACTTCTGGACTGCTGTCCTCAACTGGGCTCCGGCTATTTCCTGCTTCACTCATTAATTAACACTCAAAGGTGAGTCTCCCAAAAGACTGCGTGCTCGATGTTCATGTGCTAAAGCTGCTAAAATAACAAAAGTTCGTCATGAAAAGTTGTTTTTTTCACGTGAAAGCAGAATGAATGCACGTTTCCTGTGCTTTACTAGCTTGTGCAGCAAATTAATTGAAGTTATTTAATTCATTTCAAGAAGACTGTTTGAGTTTTTGTGATTTTTGGAGTAGATTTCAGGATGTAGACAGAACCATCCTCCTGTTAATCTGCACCAAAACTGCATGTGCAGCCATGTTGATGCCAGTGAAATGCTTGTTTGACATCTTTTACACAAGTTTACCACAGAAACACCTGGTTTTAGCAGCTTACTGACCTCAAATTCTAGTATCACTGTGGACAAGTAAAGTGTAGATACCTCCATATTGCACAATTGTGTTTAAAGGGTCACTATGTAGTTTTGGGGAAGCCTTTTAATCAGAAGAGGTTTTTTTATGCCTAAACAAGCTCTCTTTGCTTTAATTACTGAATAAACCAACTGACCTTTAAGGACAACACAGTTTCATACTGTTTTCCTTTTATGTGGCGGACCCTGCCACCTTTCCAGCTTCCAACAGTGTTCTTGCGACCTTATATTCTTCTGAGAACAGCTGGTTTATTCAAATATGGAGAAAAAAAAACTTATTTTTAAGTTTGTACTCTTACCTTATTGATACTGTAAATCTAAAACTTTTGAGTCTTGAATGTTTCTTCTGCAAAGCTACGTAGTGCTCCTTTTTTTTAAAAAAAAAAAAGGTCTGTAAATTCTGCATTGTCAGCCTCACGCCTTTGATTTGCTCTCCTGACATGTGAGTCACATGAGCGGAGTGATTCCAATCAAAGCCAGTGATTGGACTAATAGTGGAACATGTGCGCCTCTCATGCTGTGCAACACTCACCCCTTTGTACTGTATCAGCACCCAATCAATGCAGCTTTTAGACAATCTATCTGCACTGCATGTCGTTGTGAAATCGTCAAAAATTCAGGTCACTGTGGGTCGGTTTGAACTCTGACCCCGATTTGTTAGAGTTTCTCTGTTTCACCTATAGTTCTAAAAGTTGATATTTAGGGTCGTTTGGGGGGTTTGGGACGACATAGAAGCCCCGAAACTGGTCAAATCAATCTGGTTTTCATCCAAGTGATGAGATTAAATTCATCCAGATGTGCGTTATGAGGTTTCTGATGATTGAATTAAAATGGTTTGACACACAGTTTGGCATCCTCTTAAAGGGGCATTACGTAGTTTGGGAGAAGAAATTCAAACTCTGACTTTTAAACATTAACAATATCAATGAGGTAATAATACAAACTCAGTGAATAAACGAGCTGTTTTCGGAGGAAAATCAGGTCCCCAGAACACTGCTGTGAAGCTAGCCAGCACACTGCTGTGTCCGCCACATATAAACAAAACTACATAGTGCGCCGATTTAAATACATTATTAAAGAAGGTTGCAGAAATCATTAGTAATTATAACAAGAAAAGGTCTTTACAGGTGATTGTTTATCTCTAAAATCAGCATTTCTTTCCTTACATGTAACAAAATGAAATATATGATCCAGTAATTGGATTCTGTAAATGAAGCGCTCGGAGACGGACTGCAGAATAACTGCAGCACCACACTGAGGCTCACTGTATATCAGCCTGATAATGGCTTTGTTTTTCAATGCAAATGAGCCTCTGTGTGCAGCTGCTGGTGATTTGGCCTCGCTGGCGACCACGCCATTTAATTGTTGACTTGTGTTTTTGTTCTAGTTGATTGGATCCGTGTTAGTGTGGCGTTACAAGATAATATAAGACCCCGGGCCCGAGTAAAGGTCACCGCTTCCTCACAGCTTAGGGGAACTCTTTTCGTTATAGGTCAATGTTTGCATGCAATTAAACGGCTGCTTTACGGACGGTTACAGAATGACAAGTGCTGGCTGTTCTCTGAATCACCTTGACTCTTCTCGTCGCTCAGGTACGATGGCAGAGAGGGTGCTGGTGGTTGGCAGCGGTGGGCGGGAGCATACGCTGGCCTGGAAGCTGGCCCAGTCGTCGCAGGTTCAGCAGGTCCTGGTTGCCCCGGGTAACGCGGGCACAGCCAGCTGCGGGAAGATCAGCAACTCCGGTAAATACAAACACCGTCTTCTCATTCTCCAAGATTACCTGACAGCATTTTACCTCTGTGATGTGCGTTTAACAAGCCAGTCCTTCCACAAATACAAACACACTGAAGTTTACTCCTTTTTATAATGACACATCTGAAACATGTCTGAGCTGAGAGTTAGTTGACAGGATCAGTGTCTGTCTGCTTCATATGAACAGGACATTTGTGCTGGAAATTCTGTAATCCACTTGAATTTTAATGTAGTGTTTTCAAGGCTTGAAAGGTGCTTGAATTTGGATAAAGTGCTTGAAATGCTAACTGCAACACTTTAATAGAGGATTGTTTATTTGCCCACATTCAGTGGCACATTTTGAAACATGCTCACTCCGAACTAGCCACCCGAAAACTTCTAAAATGACTTCCAGAAAAGTAACAAATTGCAACCAGAAAAGTCAGAAACTATCCCCAGAAAAACGTCAGAATTATATCACATCATATTAAATGTCAATATAAACCTGTCTCTCCGTGCAGAGGTGTCGGTGAGTAACCACGCCATCCTGGCTCAGTTCTGCAAGGACCATCACGTGGGGCTGGTGGTGGTCGGACCGGAGGTGCCGCTGGCAGCAGGTAAGTGAGCTCCGTTACGTTACAGTAACTCTTTCATATGATTTGATTCGTCTCTTTGCCTGAAGTTTATGGTCTCCTCCAGGCATCGTGGACGACCTGACGGCGGCAGGAGTTCCCTGTTTCGGCCCGTCTGCTAAAGCGGCTCAGTTGGAGGCCAGCAAGAGCTTCTCCAAGGCCTTCATGGAGCGCCACGGCATCCCCACAGCTCGCTACGGCTCCTTCACCGACGCCCAGGAGGCCTGCAGCTACATCCGCACGTCAGTAAAGTTTATACGTACTTGTGCACGAGGACATACACAATGAAATAATTATCAGAGGGAATAAGGTGTTGAGTGTTTGGTTCACAGGCTGTAACATTTTTATCAGTTTTGATTATCCAGCAGGAAAGTCGGTTTTGTTTTGTTTTCAGAGCCATTAAACACACAAAAGTTTCTCTGACAGAAAATGAAAGTTTGGTTCCTCAGATGGTTTCATGAGTTAATGATGTAAGATGTGAAGAGAGCGCCCTCACAGAAGTCACACAAACCAAGCCTCCGTAAACAAAGTAGTAGCTTTCCCACAATCCCTCCTCCTCAGTGAAAGTCATCTCTTTGTTCCTATAAAGCATCTTTGGGCAGAACAACAGCTGCCACATTCTGACAGCCTCCATCCATATGGATCCCAAGCAAACAATATTGTGCGCCGCAAATGTTAAATGGTCCACACAAAAAAAACATTTTATGCTCCATATCAGCCGTGCAGCATCTGTTCCAGATGTGCTCTCCCATGCAAAGAGTTTGCATATAGCTGACTTTATTTCCTCTTCCGCGGGTCTCCAGGGCCGAATTCCCGGCGCTGGTGGTGAAGGCCAGCGGGCTGGCAGCAGGGAAGGGAGTCATCGTGGCTCGAGACCAGGACGAGGCCTGTCAGGCTGTGATGGACATCATGAAGGTGGGAGACATCTCTCTGTTTTCATTATGAGAGGAAAGAAAAGGTTTTACTGAAGTGAGATGAAATGTTGAGATCCAGCTGCTGACCACAGATCAGTCCCAGGAGAATACATTTGTGCTAAATGGACTGAGACATGTCAGCACAGTGTGTAGCAGCGGCTGTTATTGACAAGCTGATTCATTTTTGTTAAACTGAGCTGAGCGTTCTTGGACCTGACAGGAAATACTTCTGATTCAAGACAAAAGATATGAGCATGCTTGTATGCAGGCGACGCAACAGAGCAAAGTACCTGAAGGACAAGTGACATAATTTATAGCTTCGTGGAGCTTCAAGTATCATGACAGTATTCATGTCTGCTGGAGATTCTCCCAGTTCTGAGTTCCCTCATCTGTGCGTTGCAGGACCGAGCCTTTGGATCTGCGGGGGAGACGGTGGTGGTCGAGGAGCTTCTGGAGGGAGAAGAAGTGTCTGTGAGTGATCAAGTGAAGTCTTTAACTTTACTCTGCGTTCGTAAAGCCGTCAGATTAACCCTCCCCTCGTCCTGCAGTGTCTGTGTTTCAGCGACGGCTCCTCGGTGTCTCCGATGCCTCCGGCGCAGGACCACAAGCGGCTGCAGGACGGAGACCTGGGCCCCAACACCGGCGGCATGGGGGCCTACTGCCCCACCCCTCAGGTACACACTGCCTCCACCTCTCGTCCTGCTGTTTGTGGGTTGTTGTGTCGCTGCTGCTCGTCGTGACTCTGCTGCCTGTGCAGGTGAGCCAGGAGCTGCTGCAGGACATCAGAGAGACGGTGCTGCAGAAGACGGTGGACGGGATGAAGGAGGAGGGGACTCCTTATGTTGGTCGGTGTCTGTCTGCATCCCTGTGTGTGTTCACGCTGAGTTTTTCCATCTTCAGGTTATTGAGCTTGTGTTGCTTCTGTCCAGGTGTGCTGTACGCTGGACTGATGTTGACCAAACAGGGGCCGAAGGTCCTCGAGTTCAACTGTCGGTTTGGAGACCCCGAGTGTCAGGTGGGCTCCTCGACCTCCGATCAGTCACTGCGCCTCCTCTTCTCTGACCTTAAACAAACGTTAATCTGACCTGCGTCTCCTCCAGGTGCTGCTGCCGCTCCTGCGGAGCGACCTGTACCAGGTGATCCTGAACACCATGAGTGGCAAACTGGCCTCCAGCGCCCCCGTGTGGCACCAGGACAGCTCTGCGGTCACTGTGGTCATGGCCAGCGCCGGTTACCCCGGCTCCTACAAGAAGGGGGTGGAGATCACAGGTAACAGGAAGAGAAGAAGGTGTAAAACAACCCGAACAAAAGCTGCTTCAAGTTTCTTAAGAGACTTTGAATCATCAGTCCTTGACTTTAGAGGAGAGGGAGTTTTGTTTAAACGTAGCTTTGCATTGAATGATGAACAAAACATGTTAGCAGTGGAGTCTGTTGTGTAACTACCCTCTGACACGCTCAGTGAAACATGTTTCATTCATGAGGGTCTGATTCTTCTTCTCTCTGTGAAAATGTCCTTCTGCACTTCACCAAGTTTTACACACCTTTTTTTTTTCCACTGCTAATTATCACCATCCTGGTGCTTCTTTTGTTGAGCTCCTTTAGAGCCTTTATGTTAATGTGTTGTAATGCGACATGTTTTAGAAGTAATATGTCATTTAAATGTACCTTTTTATTAACACACACAAGCAGAGGGGGAAAAAATCAGCATGTTTCTGTATGAAAAGGTGGACGAAGTAATTTCTGTTTGACTCTGAACTCGAGGGATGTCATTTTATTTAATCTGGAGGGGAAAGTAAAAGCAGAATTGAATGGATGAATGTGAATTTCAGGGCCACAACCAACAATTACTTTCTCTTTAGAAACATTGAATTTGAAGCAAATCACATATAAGAGGCTGGAAACAGAGCAGAACTTCATAAAGGACTCAGTCGTGCAAAACGTTATACAAGGTGATTTAAAGCAAACTTTGTTCACTAACTGTGCTACAAAAATGGGGGTTTAATGGGTTCAAACATCTGTCTGGGATTTCTGTCTTTGGTCTTTCAAAATAAAAAACACACACTTCACTAATTTTCACCAGGATTTAATTTCCCCCACCACAACACGAATGCCATCAAGAATAAAACGAACACTGTTCTAATCAAATTCTTTAATTGGTGAAAATGTGTACAAAACAACAGTAAGACCGAAAACACAAGAACAGAACAAGAATGTTGATGTAAGAGGCAAATCTACAGACAGTAAGATGAAACGTCTCCAGTGGTGATAAGTGATGAGCAGAGATTCTCATGATCCAGTCGGGTCTGTGCGGATTAAATATGTTTTGTAAAGAAAGAAGGGGAGGAAGAAAACAATCATCATATCAAATCTTCCACACAGATCTTAAATTCTAAAGCACTGAATAAATCCTTCTGCATGTCGTCCTCAGGTCTGTCTCAGGTTCAGGACATGGGGCTGCAGGTTTTCCACGCCGGCACCGCCCTGAAGGACGGAGCCGTGGTGTCCAGCGGCGGGCGGGTCCTGACCGTCACCGCGGTCCAGTCGTCCTTGGAGACGGCCCTGCAGGCGGCCAATCAGGGCGTGGCGGCCGTCGGCTTCCCGGGCAGCGTGTACCGCCACGACATCGGCCACCGAGCCATCGCTCACCTGAACAAACACAGGTGTGTGGAGTGAAAGCACAACACCCAAACATTCCCTCTGCTTTTCTACTTTTTTTTTGTATTTTCAAGTTAACTGTTTACAGTTCATTATGTAGAACTTCACCAATAAACTTCACTTATAAAGAACAGCAGCGTGTCAGTTTTTCTTTAAATTATAAGGCAGATCATCAAAGTCAACATGCGTTAAAAACAGAAAGCTGCCTCCTGAAAGACTGACAGTCACTGTGTCTCTGACAGAGGTCTGACCTACAAGGACAGCGGGGTGGACATCGCCGCCGGTAACAAGCTGGTGGACATGATCAAGCCTCTGGCCAAGGCGACGTCCCGAGCTGGTAACTTCATTCTCATGATAAATGATGGACAGACAGGATGAAAAGAATGAATGAAGCAGTAACGGGGTTTTCTTTCACCAGGCTGTAACGCAGAACTGGGAGGCTTTGCTGGCCTGTTTGACCTGAAGGCAGCAGGTTTCATCGACCCGATCCTGGTGTCCGGGACCGACGGAGTGGGCACCAAACTCAAGGTGGGGGAAAAGCAAGATGGTGTTGTTGTTTGTCGTCATTGTGCAAATATGTGGCAGAGTCCTGGAGCAGCAGAGAACAAACAGAGGTATTAAGTATTCGACTCGCTCCAAATTGGCTTTGGCTGATGCCAGATCGGCTGAGAAATAACAATTCAGAAACTGGATCCAAATTTAGCTGCGGAGTAACGGCGCAGCGGGGGGGGGGGTGCTTATCTGTAGCCGGATTCAAAGGCTTAGACGCCGGCGCTTTAAAATCCCAGAACAGAAAAACAAATTTCATTAACTTGAAGTGTGGAAGATCCGGGATTATTTCACGGACATTTGGAAGCAGGTTTAGCTGATTGTCGGGGACGTTTTGCACACAAAACTTTGACAATGAATATCACATGAAACTTGTCACAGTTCCATTTTGTAACACAAACCTCTTCTCATGCAATTTTTGTTTTTATTTCTTTTAATCAGATTGCACAGGCGTGCAGCCAGCACGGCGGCCTGGGGCAGGACCTGGTGGCCATGTGTGTGAACGACGTTCTGGCTCAAGGCGCCGAGCCGCTCTTCTTCCTCGACTACTTCTCCTGCGGGAGCCTGGACGTCGACGTGGCCGCCTCGGTGGTCGGCGGCGTCGCTAAAGCCTGCGAGATGGCCGGCTGTGCTCTGCTGGGTGAGAGAGTTGGAGGAAGAGGAGGAGGAGGATGATGATGATGATGTGTCTCCATTGTCTAAAATATCTAGACTTCCCTTCTTGATGCCATATTTTATGCCTTTCTCCTTTTGTGTCAACGTTCCAGGTGGCGAGACGGCAGAAATGCCAGGCGTCTACACTGCAGGGGAGTACGACCTGGCCGGGTTCTGTGTCGGAGCAGTGGAGCGTGGAGCTCTGCTGCCCAGGCTGGGCGACATCACAGAGGGGGACATGCTGATCGGAGTGGCCTCCTCTGGCGTCCACAGCAACGGCTTCAGCCTCGTCCGCAAAGTCCTGGAGAAGGCCGACCTCAGATACAGCTCCCCTGCTCCTTTTGGCAAGTCGGGACAGACTGTCGGTAAGTCAGCTTCAAGTCGCAAGGTCGGAGATCAAACATTTGCAAATGAAGCCCACAGATAATGAAAATACTTGTACCATCTGTCTGTGTCACTCTAACCCTTGATGAAACCACTAGGCGAGGTTCTGCTGACACCAACAAAGATCTACAGCCGTCTGCTGCTGCCGATCCTTCGCAGCGGGGCTGTCAAAGCCTACGCTCACATCACAGGAGGTGGACTTCTGGAGAACATCCCGCGGGTGCTGCCCCAGGAGCTGGCTGTCGATTTAGGTGAGATGAAAGCGTTCAGTGCAACGCAAGCAGATAAATATGTTGAAGTCAACAACCAGGACAGACATGAGACGCGTGTACATCTGGACAGAGCTGCATACTTCTTTTTTTTAAGGCAGTTTGAGGAAAAAATAGTTGTCTACTGGACAAACATATGTACAGATGTATGAGGTGAACACATGGAAGTCAATGCAGATGAGTGAACAGCCTTCTGCTCCGCTCAGCTGGGATCACTCTCCCTCTGAGAACATAGAGGTCACCTCATTGTGATGTCAGGCCACGGCTCCTCATTAATATTTCCTCTTGGTGTCGATGCAGATGCCTCTCGGTGGAGCATCCCCGCGGTGTTCTCCTGGCTCCACAAGGCGGGGGGTCTGAGCGAGGAGGAGATGGCTCGCACCTTCAACTGCGGCCTGGGGGCGGTGCTGGTGGTGTCCCCCCTGGACGCTCAGAGGGTCCTACGCCAGCTTCAGGCACAGGAAGAGGCCTGGATCGTGGGTTCACTGGCACACAAACAGCCCGGTAAGACACTGAGACTTGAGTATGATCCCGCAACTTCAAGAACTGTAAGATGGAAATAATGTTTTGTGTTTTCTGTGTGCAGGGGCAGAACCTGTGGTGGTCAGGAACCTGAAACACAGCCTGCTGAGCGCAGGACCGGACTGCAGTGCAGAGCCGGTGGTCGAGCAGAATGGAAACACGCCACACAAGAGGACCAGAGTCGCTGTTCTGATCTCTGGAACAGGTGTGGTTCTGTTCATTTTAAAATGAGTGCTGCCAGGATTCTCTTTATTAAAGGAGTAGTTACACATTTTGGCAGAGGTGTAAATTGGCTTTCCAGGCAAACACACAACATGTGTTTTAGTACAGATTAAACCAGCAAGACATAACATGTTGGAGAGCTTCAGTGGTGAAGCACGTCATTGCCTTCACACAGAGCCAGACTCGCTAATCATCTGCTGGCTCCAGCTATGTTTTCACACAAGCGTTATCAATCTCCTCATTTAATACTCGGCAAGAAATCCAATCAGCATGTTTTCCTACATCCATGCTGTCTGTATCCGTCCCAGGTACCAACCTGCAGGCGCTGATCGAGCAGGCCAAACGACCGTCCAGCTCAGCAGAGATCGTGGTGGTCATCTCCAACAGACCTGGAGTTCAGGGCCTGAAGAGAGCGTCGCTGGCTGGCATCCAGACACGGGTAAAAAAAAAATAGTAATTTTTAAGTGAAATATTTGTACTCACAATTTGGTAGTTAGACGCCTCGTTGAGCACCTTCTACAAAGTGCTGCAAGTTAATGCCTCTCATTTACACAGTGACACACAGATATTCATGAACCCAAAACGTCTAACGTTCTCTGATGACTTTCAACGTTAACTACTCCATATATGTTCAGTATACAGGTCGGCACCAAACCCACATGTATTTGTATAATGCTTTGAGTGTTTACAGCTGCTAAATGAGTTAAATATTAATCTGTCTATAATAACCACTTCCTGACATGTAGATGTGACATCTGTTGGAATAAAAAGCACCGTCGTTTTTATAAATACAGTGATTTGTGATAATCTAAGTGCTAATAACGTCGACATATCACAGCAAGTGTTTGGCACCTGCTGAGGTGTTAAACATAATGTGTGTTCTCTGAGATGTTGACAGATGAGGTGAAGTTTCATTCACGGTCGTCCTGTTGTCCAACTCTACTCGAGGCTGAGTCTGTCCGGATAAAGTAATCAATCAATTTGTAATGTTTTCATGAGTGTTTACAGCCACCAATGTATGTAACGCTGTTACTGTGACATCTGTCTGCCATACTTTTTAAATTTTATTTAACTTTAAATATGGATAACTGACTTCATAATATATCAGTCAGAATCAGAAATACTTTACTGATTTGAGTTACAGCTGCTCCCAAAGTCAAAGTCAAGAATATGCAGAAAAATCTAAATAATCATAAACTATATATATGGTGCACTTTTAACCTACTGAAACTTACTTGTTACCATTAAATGTTATGATTTTTTATAATGTTCTGTCATGGAGTACATCACTTCACTGCTAACAGAAAGCAGACTCACTGCCAGCTGCAGCTTCTTATCTTGATTTGCAGACTTTGTACATTTTTTGTCTCAATGATTGTTATTATTAATACTTAGATTATCAAATATCACTGTATTTGTAAAAACGTTGTGGTCCTCAGACTCTTAAGTTGCTGCTCAGAAGAAGCAGTGAAATGCTCTGAGAGACTCCTCAGTAGGTGCAGCTCATTAGCTCAGCAGGGTAAGTCCAGGGCTGGAAGTCTTGAGGTCGTGGGTTCGAATCTTGCTAGAGTTTGACTCTTACCAAACTCAGTGAAGTACTAAAGCGCACAGAGAAGTACTACAAGTGTTCGGCGGATTGGCGCAGCGGGTTGTGCTCCTGGCTTGTAGTCACCACAAAGGTGCTTGCACAGGTTCAATTCCTGCCTTGTCTGCTTCGAGCCGTGGGGAGGGGACTGTTGTCTCATCCCCGCGGTTTCCCAGAGATGTAAGCAGAGGGTTATGGTAAAATGAACCATCAGCAACTGAACTTTTATTAAGTTGTCTCACCACAGATAAGCAGGATGAAGTTTCGGATGAGCATCACATCATCTTTCAATCATTTATTAAGGACACAGATTCAATATTCCATTGGCAGCTGAGAATCACAGCATTTAATTGAACAGTTTCCTACAAGCCTCTGTTGATTGGTAACGTGTGTTTACTCCAACTTCAGGTGGTGGACCATAAACTGTACGGGAGCCGAGCGGAGTTTGACGGCACTATAGATCGCGTGCTGGAAGAGTTCGGGGTGGAGCTGGTGTGTCTGGCTGGATTCATGAGGATCCTCACAGGGACTTTCGTCAAGAAATGGAACGGTGAGAAAACTGACTCCATTTCTTACATTATTAAATAGCCATCAATCACAGGAAGGTCTTTGAGTTTGTTGTTTTTAATGTCACAGGGAAGCTCCTGAACATCCACCCATCACTGCTGCCTTCATTCAAGGGCGTGAATGCCCAGAAGCAGGCGCTGCAGGCCGGGGTGCGGGTCGCTGGCTGCACGGTCCACTTTGTCGCAGTAAGTAATCCAAACCCAGAGCTGATACCTGAGATATAGCCCAAGTGTAATTACTTTATACATACAACAGAAATGCATATATTCCTTTATTTACAGCAATGTCTTACAGCAGTACTTGGTCACTCCACACTGATGTTGACTTGTTCATCTGTGTTCAGGAAGAGGTGGATGCAGGAGCCATCGTCGTGCAGGAGGCGGTGCCCGTGATGGTCGGAGACACAGAGGAGAGTCTGTGCGACAGAATCCGAGAGGCCGAGCACCGAGCCTTCCCCGCTGCTCTGGAGCTGGTGGCCAGCGGAGCTGTTCAGCTGGGAGAGGACGGACACATCACCTGGAAGAGTTAGACAACACTGATCAGCTCAGCCATGAATCAGCATTAACAGGTTACACGACACTAACAAAGCAGACTGATGCTAGAAAACACATTTAATGTTGTCAAAAGCATCAGCTGAGGTCAAACTATTTCCTAAACTGTCCTTGTTTTTCAGATTGCCACCACCAGTTGAGTTTGGTACATTTGTTCGTGGGATGCTTAAAGTTTGTAAACATTATGTAGATTATAAAGTAGAACTTTGTATTAATAAGCACGATACTTGAAATGAAAAGACATTCCATAAAACTGCACTGGAAGTATGTTAGTAGAATCATGAATGTTTGAACGTCTGTACAGCTGAAACTGTTCTTTCATGATTAAACCTGCATGGGTGAATGAAACGACCTCTCTTTTTGTCTTGTCATAGTAGAGAGGTGCATTTTGTAGCCAATAAAGCTATCTGACAAAAAAGTTTCATGTCTCTTACCTTCTATGGAAGCGCAGGACGGAGAGCCTCTCATTTCTGGCTCTTGTAGACAGGACCGACTCTCCCACCAAACCACACTGGGCCAGGAGTCGGATGATCTCCTCTGGTGAAAAAAATACAAAGGACTGAACTTGTTATGCAGCGCAGACGAGAGGCGAGCAGTGTGGCTATTACACTTCTGAGATATTTAAACATACTTAAAGTGGATTTTAAGTGGTTATCAAACATCACAATTTAATACTGAGGCCTCTAGTCAACCTACATAAGCAAAGGAGACCATCAGCAAGTAGATTGGTTATTTCTACACATTAAATACAGTTTGTCCACATGGGGGCGCCAGAATCAACTACATTAAATTTACGTGTAGCTGCTCTATCCAACACAAGTACATGCACTCATGATGTTATTATATTTAAAATGGCAGATTATACAGTCTTGTACCATAAAGATATTGCTGCTAAACTCACCTGGATCGTTCTCAGCGATGGTTATGAGGTAAAACAACCCGTCACTGGAGAGCAGCTGAGCTACAGCGGGCAGAAATCTGTCGGTCACCTCTCTTCCTCGCTCCCCTCCAGCCCAGGCCGCCTCGATACCTCTGCTGCCGACCTGAAGCAGAAGCGCTCATTAGTATTCTGCTCTTTCCTAGACTGAAGATAACCTTTTGTACAGAGCTGAATCACCTCCTCTGACGGTGTGACCACGTAGGGAGGGTTGAAGAGAAGGACGTCCACTTTGCCACTCAAGCGGGGCAGAAGACTCTCCACCTACAGGAAGCAGAGAAAACACCTTTAGCATTCAGGTCACTGCACATAAAGCAAGTGAATACCTGAAATGTGGCTGTTAAAGTCTCACCAGGGATGTGATGACGGGCTGCAGGGACACATTATTACAGGACGCTGTCTTTACGGTGCACTGTGCTGCTGCTGGATTCACATCAGTGCAGCTGAAAGATAAACACATATTCTTACGCCCTAACACAAAGAAGTAAGCACATTTAAATTAGCTAAAAAAAAACATTTTTTAATTACTCACAGATATAAAGCTGAAGGTCCAACCACTGATGCCAGAAACGCTGACACCACTCCTGAGCCGCTGCCCACCTCCAGACACACACACGGGCTGGAAACAGAATAAACATTTCAATATTCAGAGGTCATTCAGGTGAAATACAGGAGAAACGTGATGTAAACAGGAAAATGACTGAGGACCAAAAGAGACCAACAGGGCTCACTTGAGGAACTAGACCAACTTGTATTGTTTAGCATTTCCTTACTTTTTCAATTTGTAACTTAATGTGTTGCTTTACTTACTTACGTTAGCACCCCCCACTTTAATACGGCATAGACAGCCCCATTCTCTATCTATACATATATATATATACATATAGAGATATATCTATATCTATATATCTATCTATATATCTATCAATATATATAGATAGATATATATATATAGACATATATGTATCTATATCTATAAATAGATATAGCTACCTATCTATATATAGATAGATAGCTATATCTATCTATCTATCTATCTATATCTATATATCTATATCTATATCTATATCTATCTATCTATATAGATATAGATATAGATATATATAGATATATATCCCTATCTATATATCTATATCTATATATCTATATATCTATATCGATATAGATATATATATATATATATCTATCGATATAGATATATATCTATATCTATATCTATATAGATATATCTATATAGATATATATCTATATAGA
>CAEMYA010000048.1:1048827-1134970 GCA_903131615.1 Diplodus sargus
AATCTGTGTATGCTGGGCTTGTTCAATTATCTACAACGGGTGCATTCTGATGGGACACTTAGGGCAGCCGGACAGATTCAGCTCCTGTCATGGGGAGTGTGTGGTGGTCATCAGCCACATCTCAGGAACTGTTGATCTCTTTATGACCTTTATCGGGCCTTGTACTGTCATGGTTGTTCTCTATATTAGAGTGTTTGTGGTTGCTGTGTCTCAGGTGCGTGTCATTCGACTGCAGACTGCTGCCACCACTGTGCAAGCAGCTCCAGTCGCTAAAAAATCCGAGAGGAAGGCAGCCAGGACTCTTGGGATTGTGATATCTGTGTATCTCATGAGTTTCTGCCCATATTACTATCCCGCTTTCACTGGTGCCGACACCTCAAACAGCTTGACATACTTTGCGATCTTGTCTTGGATCATGCTGACGAACTCCTGTGTGAACCCTCTGATCTATGCTCTCTTCTACCCCTGGTTTAGGAAAGCTGTCAAACTCATCATCACCCTCAGAATACTGCAGAGTCACTCCCGGGAGTTCAAGATCTTGTAGCCAGGACTGAAATGATCAGTGTTCAGGCACTTTGCAGTTTTTTGTTTCACCTCTGGTCAATCATCTCAAACCCACTACAGCGCCACATTTTGTCACACACTTGTGTTGTAAAGAGCTGTTTCTCATAAACACACACCTCATTTCTGGGTGAAGCACATTAACCAGTGACCTCTCACTGCAAATGTCTGTCTGTTGACCATGAATGAAATACTGTATGCACAGGTTTTGTGTCTGACAGCAAAAGGACATCACACGTGCAAATATAATGATAGAAACTTTAAAATGTCAATAATCTAGTGATTTGTATCTCTTTAGTAATATTATTTCAGTGGAGACTGTCCGTATTTTACTTTTGTCTGTTCCAAATTGTCATCATTAGCACTACTGTTCAGCGCTGTACTGCATCCTTTATTAGTTTTCTTGCCAGCTGTGCTATTAAAGATAATCAAACCAGTGATGTCTTTATCTCTGCCATGTTAGATCTACTTTCACACTGAACTGCTGTCAAATGCACTTCCTGTCTTCCCTGCAACTGACTGGTTCTAAGAAGAAACATAAAAACAAAATGCAAAAACGGGTTCTGCCCGACGAAGTAAAATATACATAATGTGCATGTACAATAAGTATCATACTACATATTCACATATATATTCAGAATGATCACTTTGCATCCATAGACTTACCAATTTGAGAGCTTCATCCAGGTGTCTGTTTGGATCAGGCCTGTAAATCACAATGATTTGAAAACAGTTAGAAAACATGAGAGCATTAAGCGTCACAGATTTACAAAAATAAAATAAATAACTAATAAGAGGAAAAGAATAGCTGACATTTTACAAGACATCTCACACTGGAGAGTGGTAGACGGCTGTTTACAGTGTGATTTCTTTAGGTATAAATCTGTGAAAACTAAAATAAAATGTAAAAGCTGAATTTGCTAAACACATCAACCGGTTCTTGATAAAATAAATCTCAGCAAATCAGTTGAATTGGGCCACAGTCACAAGGCATTCACGTACTGTCTGTAGCCACATGGGGGTGATGAGAGAGCGGTTTACTGCAGAAGGTGCTGCTGCCTCTTTGTACAGCAGAAAGATTTAGGGCCTGTAGACCTACAAAATACAGCAAAATCCCCATTCAGCCGTACTTTAAAGCACCTTATTTTCCCCTTTTTTAAAACCACTTCATTCATTGTAAACTGATGGCACAACTTGTATTTCACAGACACAACTGTGATGTTCAATTCCATTTAGTTTAATACATTCAAGTGCGTTAATTACTACCTTTGCTTAAAGTTCTTGTTGTCTGACCTTTGAGGTAGTAAAGGTTTATACCAAACAGGACTTGTTCATAGCTACTTGATGAAAATACAGATTATACAACTACTTGCTACCACCCATAAAGATCCACACAATATAACCTGGGATCAATACAATAAAAGTTCAGGGAGGGCGGAAGTGATAAAGACGATCAATCAAACTCCCACTGACCACATGTGCAATGACACTTATATGCATGTATTATCAATGCTTTTTAAATTAATGCATGCCAATACATTGTGATGTCTTTGTTCAACAGCGGGCCTTGCTGACTTTTTTAGTTTCTCTACTTCCTCATTACCTTAGTAAGTTTTATACTGAGCAAAATCTCCATAAGGGAAGATACTGTATTTGAAAAATCAATACAGATGTGTGCTAACATAGCTTTTATGACCCACATCACTGTGCTGTTTTATGTATTATTTCCTAGCATGAAAAAAATAAAAGCCTGAAATGTTCACTTCTTGTCTGAAAATCCGTTTAGCATATTACTGCCACGCAAAAATACATTTTTCAACAAAGAAAACAAAAAAAGACTGTCTTCTTCACTTGCAATCAGGAAAAATTTCTTAACTTTTTTCAGGTTTTATAACCCGATGAAGGTCTGTGTACTGTGTACTTTTGTACAGAAGTTTTACTGTGAATAATCAACTCAAATAAGAGTTCACAAAAAATATTAATTCGCACCCACTTTATCTTTATACTTGGTATATTTATCTGAATTTTGCCTCTATGTCAACAGACTTACCTGTAAGTCAGGCCTTCTCTCATTTCAGGTCTTGTAAGCCTGCAAATCATAATGGTTTGGAAAGGTTATTACATGGCATTTGAAATATATATTAACTACATTTTGGGAAATTCTTTGACAGTTTTGTTGTGTATAAATCATTGAACAGCATCGATATCCATCGTTAAATCTCACATCAGCATACACACATATATATATATATCTTTATCTTTTTGGCATGTTTATTAAGACAGCAGTGCCTTTAAATTGAAATATTATTCTATTTTATTCAAATACCAGATTTTTTTGATACAGCCCCTTATCATATATTATTTTCCTTATACAGTAGTGGGCCTCAATCATTTAGAAGCTTACATTGATACTGGAGGAACATACAGGTCCACTCAGCTGCAGTACCGGCACCGGAAGCAGCAGGGGGCGGTGTTGCATCGTACATTTGGTGACTGACATGACTCTGAGACGTTTGCTGTTGTTTTTAACACATCAATATGTCTGTCTTACATTAAATATTTTCATTTAAAACGACTTACAGACATTGTGTCGAGCCGGCGGCGTCGTTTAAGAGGCCAAAACACACAGTTTATCAGACGCCAAGAAGCAACTTCCTGACTAGCTAGCTGCTTGCTAACTTTAGCACGATAATTTCATTAATAACAGACACTTTTAACTGGTAGAACCTGACGTGCGAGTTTCGTAGCTATTTGTGCATTTATCTTGTTACACATCAGAGCAGAGTTACCTGCATGGCGCCATTTCTTTCTCCAACGGTGGCGAAGTTATGCCCCGCCCTCCTCGAACTCCGATTGGCTGGTGCTCGTCGCCTTCGATGCATGAAGTCTCTGATTGGTCAGTGACAGAGTAAGCCAATCAGGGACGGAGTAGGGCGGGTCATGCCTTAGCCAATCAAGAAAGAAATAGCCTGTCAAACTGGCAAAACCCTAATAACACTACACACTGCAGGTGTGACAGTATTTACAGAAATAATTTATTGATCTCTTATATTGGGTACATTTCTTAAACACAAATGATGTCTTTAAACCTTTTTTTCTAATATTTGTGTAATATACTGCTACTAGTTAAGTCCTTCTAATGGATTATAAATACATTTTAGCTCCACTACTATGAGCCATGCATTTACGTGAATTACATTTTTAATCAGTTATTTCTTGCTGTGTGGTTTTCTGTACTAAAACACTAAAAGGACAAGTCAACTGACTTGTACTATAATGTGTCTACTGTCTATGCAGAACTCCCTGTGGACTGTTCCCGGGCTCAGGGTGACTCCGTTCCACAACAATAAGGCCTCCCGCTTCCTTGTGAACACTGTGGTGCTGTTTGTGCCGCACCAAGAGGACTGGGTGGTCCACGGGAGAGGTGGCTTTTACTGGACGTAATGACTGAATTTTCATTTTTTGGGTGAAGCTACCCTTTAAATATTAAAAAGTACTAACATGTATTATTATATGCTTTACGAGCAGAAATGTGTGCACAATAAAAATCCTCTCAAAAAGAAAACTCCACAACACAACCACTTAAATAAAACCCATTAAAAATTACTTTCAGATCCTCACACACAATTGTTTAACACAACTATGAATTTATTGCCATCAAATTTAACAAGCTTTTCCTGTTTGTAAAACTCTCATAATCAAAGAGCTCCTTGTCTTTGCCAGCAGATGGCGCCGGCTAATCTGATTATCCATGAAACGATCCACGAGGCTGATCAGTTGTATGTCTCCAGGCTAGTTATGGTGTACAGGATCCACAATGTGCTGTTACTAAACTTGCACAAACCGCAATGCGTTCAGAACTGGGCACTCACATGGATAAAGTATTCAGGGTATGAAACACTTGCTGTGCTTAGCGTGCTTTCCATTACAACGACTCCACCAACCAGGAGTCAGATGAGAGGGAATCTGCCTCCATAACTGTTTTCCTTGCAGTCATAATTTGCAGGAATCCCCGAACATAATCCCTGTAAACCATTTTATGTTATCTAACTTCCTGGTCATACATATTAAATCATAGTTACTGAGTTGAGTACTACCCTTTGGAGTACCATCTTGTTTTCAGGTAACAAAGGCAATATTAAACATACTTTTAGAACTTGTTTATACAGCGATAAATAGTTAATACATTTTTGGTTATGAAAATTGTCACACCCAACCACAGGGTGATTTTCAGATTATCCTGTTTCCCTGGAAGATAAATATTTGACGTCCGTTTGTTCTCTGATTCCTGTGTAGGTGGAGGCTGATGGCAGGAGGAGAGGCCGCGGTGCTGGAGTCCGACGGGACGCCGGAAGGCGGCATCAACGTTTGACAGGGCCGCAAGCAAGCCCAATTCAAGACAAGGCAGGGCAGGTGAACAAAAGCATCCGGTTGGTGCATTGTTACCTTCAACTTAAAGAAACAGCAGTTTAACTTGGATTTTTCCATTGACTCAGTTACATGCATGAATCATGCCATCACGTATGTAATTGAAGGTCTCGGTCTTGTTAACGAAGGGGTTAGGCCGTCATTACAGGAAAATCCACAAAGCATTTAATTATGCGCTGCAGACTGTGTTACAACACTGCCCAAGGATCTCACGAGTAGAATGTCAAAAAAAGATGTTCAAAGCCTCCAATAAATCCAAAGCAAATCTACTTTTGTTATTAATTTACATGCTGTGTTGTCTCAAGGTGAGGCCCAAGCTGCGTTAGCCAAAGCAGAGGTTAAATCCAAGGCCATTCGTCTGCTGTCAGAGGCTCCAGCTGAAGACGTATAAAGTAGATTTAATGGCTTCATTTGTCATCCAAGGATTAGAAAATGATCCTGTATTGTTTGGAAATGTTATTCCCAGTGTCCTTCATTGTGCTTTGGGACGTTTGAAGATGAATTTGTTTGAAAAACATATTACAAATCTTGGAATTAGTTCAGTTTTGAGGTACGTTTTTTGTTCAAAGGAGCTGGTCCACTTTCTGTTTGCTTTCTTTTCAAGCCTTAGATCCAGCACATGTCGTTTTTACAGGATTGTTATTCAAATGAAACTACCAGGATAAACTGCTAACCGGAGAGCTTTTAAGGATCATGGAAGGCAGATTTTGTTGCCCTCAGACGGAGCCAGGCTAGCCATTTACCCTTGTTTCCAGGCTTAATGCTAAGCTAAGATATTGCCTCGTGGTTGCAGCTTCTTATTTATGCCGCATCAACGTCATAGGTTGGAATTTCCTGGGTGAAATTTCCAAATTGTTTGGACAGACAAGTCTGAGCTAGAAAATGTAAGACTCGCTATGAGAAAGTGTACAATGAAACACCACTCAAAGTCCAAAATTAAGATCAGGACATCAATCTCCTTCACAACGGTGCATTGGGAAGGGTTTAGGATGTATTTGTAGACGACTTTGTATTAGGCTCGTAAATGTAACGTTCAGATTCAAGCGCCTTAATTTACAAGGTATAATGTCGTCTGTTACCTCTGTGTCATTTTTCCTTCTCTATTTCTATTATAATGCCGGCAGGCTGCTCTGCCGAGGGCTCAATTGTGTGTACGCTTGCCAAAGAGGCAACGTCTTTATTTATGGTCCGCCAAGTTTTCTGTTCACTTCTGGCGTCTCGCACCTGGAACGCTTTGATGTTGGGAGTTGGAAATTTCAATTAGGAAATTCCGACCTCTGCCGTTTACTGGAACGCAGCATTACAGACGGATCTGAAAGTGATATCTTGAATCTTGAGCTTTTCATCTAACTCTCAGCGGGAAGCAGAATAAGCACATTTCCTCAAACTATTCTTTTAAGTCACGGTAAAAAGAACTCATATTTCTGAGGGGAAGTTTCACTTTTAGTGCTCATCAGCTATCTGAGGCAAGTAACCGTAAAGTTGTTTTGATGATGTGATAAAAATGGACTTTCTTTATGTTTAAAGGAGCAAAGATACAGTGTGACAATGGGAAAAACTTATACAATTCAGGAATCATCAAAACAGATGTCAGATATTAAGCCACTGTTGTCTCAGGATGATTAGACTGCAGTTTAATAGAGCAATGGTTGTTGAAAATTATGTTTCACACTTGGAAAACATGTTATTTCAGTGAAGTCAATAACACCAGCTGTGGGTTCAACTGACTGCAAATATTTTCAAATTGATGACTGTCTCAACCCGGCTCAGCTTCTTTCTTTGGTAAGTTGTCACAGTTTATGATGAACCACTCTCAGTCGTTCTTAAATAGAAAATATGTTAACCTGTAAGGCAGGTTCTAAAGGGACAGATATTGTAGAAAGTGAGATTTTCTTCCTTTGGATTATAAAGCAGGTTTAGATGCTCTAGAAAATATCATCAAAACACTCAATCCGTAGAGAAATGAACACAACGCGTATTCGGAGACTTTGTCTTTGTTGTGGGCTGTGCCTGCTCAGGCCTGTGAAAGGTGACCAATCAGAGCAGATTGGGCTTTTTGGGAGGGGGGGCCTTAAAGAGACAGGCGCTAAAACAGAGTGTGTCAAACAGAGTGTGAATAGAGGTGCTGCAGCAATGGATAATTTGAGAAAAATTGTTGTTTTTTTATCATTAAACCATGTAAAATAAAAGTTTGAACCTGATAATGAGCATAATGTGGGACTTTTAACTATTGCAATATGTTGAAACAATTTCCATCTTGTTCTTCTGCCCCTCAGGCTGTGCCCATTGACAGCATGATGGAGTTGACAGCATAAAGAACAAGACAGAGGAACCCAGTGAAGAGTCTCCAGTCCAGTCAATATGGGCTCAGTAGCAGAGGATGCCATTTCCACCCTGAACTGTAGATGAGGCTGAAAAAAGACGAGGCACTTTTCCACAGTCATGGAGCACAATGGCTCTGCTGTGCGGTGGTGCAAAGGGCATCTATCTACTGAAGGGGAACAGGATGTCGAGGCCGAGGAGCAGCACTTGAAACACGCAGTCCATGCGGAGCGAGGACATCTGGGAAGACAGAGAAACTGAACCACAAATGGTTCTCATGTTAGTCAGGTGTTGGACCTTGACTAAATCCACTGAGACATTTATTTGTGATATTATGTAGATGTGAGTGAACATTTCAGGCCTGTTGTCTGGTTGGTCATGGTTGTAAAATAATTGGATGGCAACTTAAGAGCCTGCAGTATTAGGAACATACAGTATGAAATAATCTATATTAAATAAATTAATTGATTTCAGTGTTCGTGTTGTGTTAATGACCAAAAAATAAGAAAAAAATATGAATAATAAATAAATAAAAGTTAGATTGAAAAGTGAAAAGTTGTGTAATGAACTTTGCAACAGTGTGGTTTCTCCTCTGAAAAGTTTTTGCATCCGTGCAACTTCACAGAGGAAACTCGGACATATACTGTAAGTTGGAGCTGGCAGGTCATTCAAATTGATTTTTAATCATCAGAAACAGTTTCCAAGGTCTTGGTCTTCATAAAAGCACTGCTACTATTGACGATCTTGTTCAAATTAGTGCAACTGTATAGTTTCCCCTCTCTTGAGACATTTCAACCGTCAGCTCATGTGATGATACAACACAGGCGATCCTGTTTTTTGGGCTTTCTGCGGGTGTAAAATCTGATCATGTTGACGCCAAACATTTACCTCAAATATTTCCACTGTATAAGAGCTGCTTGTGTCAGATACAGCAGATCAATTTGATGCCGAGCCGTTTTACCTCGTTTTACCGACAGTCATGGCAGCAATTTCACACATAACGCGGTGATTCCTCCGAAGTGAAGCAGCCGTCACGGTGAACAAAAGAACCTCTTTAACTGCAGTTTCATCCGCAGTTTTCTCTTTTCACACTTGATTACAGATGACATTTGAATGTCATTCCGTCTGTCCATTGTGTTGTAAAAAGTTAACGAAGAGTCATACTCTGGTGAAAGATATCGTGTTGGAATGATAAAAGTGAAATGTAGCCAATATGAATGCTCTTAGAGCAGAGTACATCCAGCATTCGCAAATTCTGAAGATCTTGTTGGATGTTTAAAAGCTGATACTAAACTGCATTGCTGGCTTTAAAAGTCAAATAGAGCCAGCAATGCATGAGAGACGAGGAATACCTAAAAAAGGATATAATTATTTGGAAAAGTGGGAAGAGGTTAATCTGATGATAACAATCTATCTATCTATCTATCTATCTATCTATCTATCTATCTATCTAGAAAGACAATTCAAGACCATAATATGAAAACAGGACCCTTCTTAGACGTTCACCTGTATTAAATAATCTATGAAAGAAGCCCTGACACTGTGGGCCTCAGGCTGACGACCACCCAAGAGGATTAGCGACAGAAAAGGAAGGAATTCAACTCTTCACCCCCTCGGGAAACAGCTAATCCTTTCCTCTTAATTGCCATCTTAGACATTTTAAATTCTCCAAGCGGCAGGTAATATGCCATCTCTTTCAAAACATTAAAAATACACCTCCGAAAAACATAATCCGGCCTCTCGGTTCCGTTGGTGCCGCAGACTTTCGACCGAACGGGACAAAGCCTGGCATTTACAAAACCGATAAACTTCCCTCCCTCCATCACCTCTGATTCTATGCCCCGAGCTCACATGATGAAATGGAGAAACGAAGCAATGACTGGAATGTGGAATTTGGAGGCGGCAGATTTCGACACATAAAGCGCACTGCATGCAGACACTTGCCACCGTGTGCGTGCGTGCGTGCGTGCGAGCGTGTGGGGGTGTGTGCGTCTCTAATCCTTGAGAAAAGGCTGGCAGTGACTGGCCCAAAAATCGGATGTTTTCTCATTCGAGCGTTTCCCAGACACACCTCTTTCTCCTCTGTCTCTCCTCTTCTCCTTCTTCTTCTTCTCCTTCTTCTTTCCTTCCCGTCTGCGTCTGTCCCGTCTTCCCCCCCCCCATAATTTACTTTACAGTTGTCGGTAACTGCTTTTGCCCTGGGAGAGGGGAAAAAGAGGCATAATTCAGACAAAGATGGAAGCTCCCTCTGCTGTTCACCTCTTCTTACCCTCCTCCTCCTCCTCATCCTTCATGACACACATGGCCCATAGCCTTGGGGCGGTATAGTTAAGGAGGTATGCAAAGTTTGTCATTTTTAGGACCCTGAAAGGCCAAACCAGAGCGAGGAAGAACGAGGCGAGGGTGGGGGGAGGGAAGCAGACAGCGCCTGACGAAGGTGCGAAGGCAGCAAAGGTGTTCAGAGCTGCAGGTGTGAGACCAATTCTTGTGGCTTTGACAGGCCCCGACATTGAAATAGCGCCTGGCGAGGGTGAAGAGACACCAGCCAGGAATCAAGGGGGGGTGGGTGGTGGGCATGTGGTGGGGCAGCTGACATGAAGCAGAGACAGCAGAGCGAGAGAGACAGCGAAGGTATTAGCAGCTCATAAAAAGGCACTTAGAGCCGCGGTTGGGCGACTCACACATTCATCACCGCCAGCTGCTACCGAACACACGCATTTTTTTAAAGGAATTACGAAGATGGACGGATAAAGGCGAAACGTGCGAGATAAGGAATGTGGGAGGATAATCTGATTTAACAGACGGTTGAACCTGTTTTCTCGTCCGTGAGAATTTGGAAAGTTACAAAAATACACGGCAAGAAAAAAAAAGAAAAGGGGGGAAAAAAAATCACATAAAAGGAGGACGGTGGCGTGTGTTTAGAGAAAGTGTGTCAGTGCCTCTGTAGACACAGCGTAGCCTGCAATTTCTGCCAGTATAATCAGCTATAACGCACGAATCATCCCTCTCAAAACCCCTTTCACCCCGCCCACAAGATACAATCCTTCCATTCCTGTATTTTTTCCCTCATTCACTCCACCAGGATGTCTCAGAGCAGGACGCACACTCACTCTGTTTGGACAAGAACTTAATACCAAAAGCTGGACACTTTCTTTTAAAAAAAAAAAACCTCCTGCTTTCCCTTTTTTTTTTTTTTTCTTGGGGGAGAAAACAGGATTTGGAATAAGCTCTTCCTCTCTCTTTGATGCTCGTCTAAGGATCAGACAGCCTTGATAGAAAAAAAAAAGTTGTGACAGATTTAGAAAGAGGCAAAAAAAAAGAGAAAAAAGTGCAAAGAGAGAGACAGACAGAGCTTTGCCCCGGAGGTTTCTGAGGAGGAAACAGGAGACAGATAAAGAGGCAGCGATAATCTGAGAGAGAGAGAGAGAGACAGACGGAGGGAGGGAAGGAGCACAGCTGTTCCGTGGAAGAGAGGGGAAAATAAAGATAAAGAGAGCAAAGAGGTGCACAAGTGTGAAGGGCGAGGAGAAGGGACCGACGAGGACGAGCCAAGGCTGGAAGGAAAAAACAGGACGTACACGGGAGCCGAGGGTGAGGAGTGAGTCAAGGTGAAGGTCAAGAAATCCATAAAGAGGAGAAATCAACCGGCATGGAGGCGAAGCGGCAGAAGAGGAGAGGCTTCCTCTGAAGGTGCTTGACGCGGAAAAATAGAAGAGGACGATTTCCTCATCATGTTTTATTCAGCTGGCTTCCCAAATTTAAACAACCTGCGCCGGAAGAGCAACTTCGTCCCGGGATAGAATGACGAGAGGAGCGAAGAGATACCTGCCGAGTCTGTGATATCCTCCTGCTCCTCCTTCTCCTCCTCTTCACCTCAGGCCTTCCTCTCCTCCTCCTCCTCCTCCTCCTCCCTCTTCTTTCACTTTACACCCAGCCTTCTTAAATTCACTGACTTCCTCCTCCTCCTCCGTCCTGATATCTCCTCTCCTCCACTCTCCATCTCCTCACTATGTGGATACCAGCTTTGCTCCTATGGATTCTTAGTATCACTCATTTGTGCTCAGGACAATACTTTACAGACTATTACCAGCCTGGAGACATGGGCACTGAGGTGAGGCATTTCTTTTCTCCATCATCTTTACAAAGGTGTGATTGGCCTGAGCTCAAACATTGCTTTCTCATTGGCGCTAACACAAGACGTACAAGATGAACAAAGTCACCAGACCTCAACTCCGCCAGCACCAAAACATCTCTTTTGAGGACCGCTGTTAGTTAAGCTAGTAAAACTCTGTTTGCTCAGGAAGTCTCATTGAGATCAAGATCTCCCTTTTTACAAGCGAGACCTGACAAACACAGTATGTGTGTGCAACATCCTAACGAGACAATTCAGTCGCACAAAGATCCATCCGGTGGTTTATGGGTAGTGGCAGCTGCAAGAGCGTACAGGATATCTCTTTAATCCAGCGTAGAGAGGAGAGAGGATTGTGTGATGGTTCTGAAAATCCGACTATTCAGTTTTTTGAGTGAGCTGTTCAACAGAGGTTTTGTGCAGTAATCTTTAATCAAACCAATGAAAATTAATCTATTCTTCCTATGTATTGTGATTACCTAAATAGTTAGGAAGAGAGAAGGAATATCAAAGGACTGTGCTCAGGTGAAAAACAAATAATTTGTCTTTTTGGCATTTGGAACCAGCCCTGAGTTAATAAAACAATTGTTATGCAGTAGATTTTATGGCATACAAGATGGCATCATCAGCATAAAAATGGACATTGCAATGTTTTGTTGAAAAATCAAATGTGTGTATATCGATAAAGGTCCAATTTGTGAGTCAACTTTCGTACAAATTGGACCTTTAACACAGGAAACAAGTGTTGCACTCTCTGGCTCAATGTGCATTTCTCATTCATAAGGAATGGGATGATGTTTCAGCCCTCAGGCCTTCTTCAAGATCAACAGTCATAGGAAGACAAAGGCACTGGCATGCTATATACGCCACAACCCAACACCGAAACGGATGGTGACTGAGGCTCGTGTTACTCAATTTGTCAACCACACACGTATTTGGTATTGGTCATTATAGGCATTGGTAAATGATTCAGCAAAGTTGAACACCGCATGAAATGAAACTGCACATTTTTTTCTTTGGCCACCAGATGTGGATGTTTTTATCCGCCTCTTAGCCCACATGGTGTCGCATCCGATGGCAAAAAGAATTTGCACATCAGCTTCACGTCGATGTCAAGATTGGTAAACGCCATTGGTGAAGTCAAAGCCAGATGTGTCGGGTTTGAGACTTCAGACCAGACAGCACTGACTGTCTGGGGGCCGCAGTAGCTCTGGATTTGGCTTGGGGACTAGCAGGAGCATTGCTGAGGTGCCCTTGAGCAAGTAATGGGCATTATCCCTAAATGAACGCCTTTATATACACATCCTACATTGAAACTATCAGCAACAAAAGGAAAATATGATTCGAGGGAGGTGTAAACAATCATCAGCATGATTCAGAAGCCTTGGACAGCCCGACAAAGATCGCGGCACAAGGTTGCTTTTGCCGAACGAGATATCCACAATGCCAGCTGCAGCAGTTATTGTACTATGAGCCCGTCTAAAAACGGTCTGCTGTGGGAAAAGCATCTTATTTCCATGACATCCTGAGGTGAGCAGTGATCTAAAGAGTTCAGAGAGGCAGGAATTAGAAGGCTTAGATATAAGCCGATAGCTGTTATGGTCACAGGAGTAACCACCTTTACTTAACGTTATCATCCCACCATCTCTAAGCAACGTTTTCCTTGATATACATTTTAATTAGGTATTCTCACCATTATCAAAACCAACTCAATTAACTTGCAAACACGCTCCTTGTTCTGATTATCCAAAGGCTTTCATGCTATCCGTGTGATTGACCGTTAAAGCAATTGAGTCCAAACTGTGACGGGTCTGCGTAAAACAACTTGCTCTCGTCTGTTGTCTTCTTTACTGTAAATGTTGTTTGTGAGCCGGGCCAGGAAAGTATTACGTTTTCAGTTACGAGCTCTTCTGTATTCTGACGGATGGCTTCTTCTGTGGAAGTGTCTCTGTGGTTAGCTCAAAGGCTTCCTGACAGGCAGTGAGTCACGGTACTCATTCAAGTTCTCAACGACTAAAGCAAACTATTTCAAAGAAAACTCTGCGTGTACAGTAACGGCTTCAAACACAAGATGTTTATACTGGAAGACAGCGTTAGTGACAAATGTATGGGTGTGTGCATGTGCGTGTGTCCGTGTGCCAGAAGTATCTAATGACCGTCGTTCGTCCATCATGACCTCATAATCCCACGGGGGTGACCTCATGTCATGTGATCATTTCACAACACGAGAAGAGAGAGACCAAAAGAAGAAGAAGAAAAAAAAGAAATGTGGGAAGAATGTGGAAGGAAAGAGAAAGAATCCATCCTCTAGTGTGTGATTACAACAAGTGGAGATTCCTCATTCTAGCAGAGTAGTATTTCTATACACGAACAAACGCAGTGGTTTGTTCAGTTTAGCTAAGATTATGCCAACAATTAATTTGGGGAGCAGTGCGTGATTGCCGATTGTAGCATAATGTTCCTGTAATGACATTGTGTACTATGCGAGTATTTAAAAAACTGGTGGTCTGATGCTTTGGCAATATTGCTCTTGAAACTTTCATGTCAATAAGCCCCCCAGTGAATTAAATGGGCTTGTGCTACGCTACAACCATGCAAACACTGACCAAAGGGTTGGCAGTAACGTCAGTCGGATGAATGGTTGAATGTTTGGATTGTCCGTTGGTAGTTTCGTTTGGTTGGTTGGTTGGTTGGTTGGTCCTGTCTTTTGATCCAGACTAACATATCTCTGTAATTTTGTTCAGACATTCATGGCTATCCGAGAATGAATCCAACTGAATTCAGTGATCCGCTGACTTTTCTTCCAACCACAAGGTTGACTTTTGTGATATTGAGTTAAAATGTCTTCAGTGGATTAACATGAACTTTGGTACACCCATTCATGCCCCCCCTCAGGATGAACTGCAGTTACCTTGGTGATCCTCTGATGTTTTATCTCGCCCATCACGAGGATAAGTTTTAATCTGTATAATGCCTGTAGCATGTACATTAGCATGTTAGCATCAAAGCCTCCGCAGAGCTGCTAACTTGACTGTAAAGGACATAACGCAACGTAAAGACGGCAAGGGGAGGTAAACAGGAGACGGAGAGAGGGAGGGAGGACAGAAAGCGGCTGAAGGAGGAGAAGATAAATGAGCAGACTGACGACTACGGAGATCTGGTTTCTGTTTAGGTAATGCCAGCTGTACCAGGCTGCTCCCTCCCGGCATGGGAAACCAAACAACCACCCTCACTGCCAGGGGGGATTAATGTGCGACACTCAAAACGTCACAACTTTCAGCTGACATTTAGCTCCCTGCAGATGATACAGAGGCCTCTATTAGACGGCCCATTACACAATTACCATTTTATCATTCATCTACTGTATTTCCACTGGGTATAACAGAGTCATCTATCATTACGGCAGGAAAATCATTATGGGGATGACTCACAGCGGGGAAGGTTTACAGAGCGATATCTACTATCAACGGAGATTTCCTGCAGGGGCCGTGTGCACCACATAAAGCCCTCTTTATACAATAATATAAATAATAATGTGGGTGTTGGCTGAGCTTACAATCTCTCGTCTGTTTGGTCCATTTAATGCTGGATCCTCTGACGGAAACTTGAGTAGTTGAACTTGTCATGCAGGGCGCATTAGAAGTGGTACCATGAAAGGTCGTCCAAAACAAATTCATTGATAAAGCAACCGCGGACCGAATAATGAATGACTGAATTGTATTACATAGCTATAAGTGGCGTTGTGTAAAAGGGAACCACGAAAATGACAGAAAGGAGTGAGAAGATCAAGCCATAAAGAGTGCACAGACTTTATAACTTCCTTGTGTTGCACTTGAATGGAACAACGTGTGTGTGCAGATGAAGAGAGGACACCCATAATAACTAACAGTAGCCAACAGCAACATGTTACAACACATTGGCAGCTGAGGTATTCACTGTTTATCCAGCTCAAACCAGCAAAGCTTACTCTGTAAATACTACAGTGTGCAATGACTTTACCCAGAAAAACACAACGTTTTGTAATTTGTCTGCATGATGCTCTCCAGGACCCGCCGATGTCAGATGACCAGCCCAGTTTGGAGACAGTGACGAGCGTGGATCAGCTCTTGCAGCTTCTCTACCCCGAATACAGTTTGCTTCAGCACTGCCGGAGGAAGAAATGGCAGAGTGTCTCCTCTTCATCGTCGTCCCCCTCGTTTCCCGCCTCCTCGGCGAGTCCTGTAGTCCACTCTGGCGATGAGGACGTGTGGGGAGGGCGGGAGGAGGCGGCTTACAGAGTGGACGGGACTTTGGCAGGTAAATGTTGAGATGTTCCCAATAAAACTACCACATTTTGTACAAAATAGAGGTTTCTGAGATAATAGATCACTTTTTTGTGTCATACAAACTAGACTCGATCAACTGAGGCTTCTCCAACAGGCTAACATCAGAGTTAGCTTCGCCAACAGGCTAACATCAGAGTTAGCTTCTCCAACAGGCGAGCGTCAGAGTTAGCTTCCCCAACAGCCTAACATCAGAGATAGCTTCTTTAATATGCTAACACCTTTGTTAGCTCTTCTGACAGGCTAACATCAGAGATAGCTTCTTTAACATGCTAACATCAGTGTTAGCTTTTCTGACAGGCTATCATCAGTGTTAGCTTTTCTGACAGGCTATCATCAGTGATAGCTTTTCCGTCAGGCTAACATCAGAGAAAGCTTCTCCAACAGGCTAACATTGGCATTAGCGTCTCCAACAGGTTAGCATCAGTGTTAGCTTCTCCAATAGTTACTGTTTAAGTAGCCTTTCAGTCATTAGATTTGGGTGCTTGTGTTTGCCATCCTCATCGTCACTGCCATACAAACCAAACAGCGGTAGTGCTGCCAGTTTTGTCCGTTCCTTTGAATTTCTTTTTGATCCCAACTTAACATGTTTCTGTGATATCAAAATCCTGAATTTCATCTCAAACTTCGATGAGAGGATTTCAGACTGAGGAAGTTCTGTAATTAGGCCTCTTGCGTCTTCAGATCTTATGTTAATATTTAAAAAAAAATCTAAATTCTCAATCAATGCCTTTACAGCAGGCCAGTCTACAGTATTTTAAAACACTAGACTGGAAGGCCTGATGGATTTTACTGCACTGGAGAAACAGATACAAGTCGGTGGTAGTGGCATGAGATGAGAAAAGAAGCCTTGTTGGAGAGACAGCTGGAAAATCAATATTAGAAACAAGACTTGAGGGGGTGATGATGCCTGCCATCACCCTAAACCACTCAGAACAGACACATTCAGACCAAAAGGCTCTCTTGTATCAGCAAACAGTTACTTATTCACACATGTTTTCAGTCATCCTCGAGGAGATCCAGCGGACCTCGTGCCAGCCCAGAGAGGTGTGTGTCGAGGTTGCCAAAGAATACCCAGAATCCACCAGTCAGTTCTACCTCCCTCGCTGCGTGGCGCTGCATCGGTGCGGTGGATGCTGCAACAACGAGGCCTATTACTGCACCAACACGAGTCACGCGCTTGTCAACAAGACAGTGAGTGGATTTCTCTTCGTCTTGTCTTGTTCCTACCCTGTTTTTTTTTTCTCCTTTTAGCACTCTGTTGTGTTGGTGCCTTTCTCCTGTTACACTAAGCTGGACGGAAACCAATCGACCCAGTTACATAACGCGCTCATCTGTATTACATCCCACCCTGCTGCAGTGGGACACCCTTTGGCTGCAACCGGACAAGGAGTCAATATGATCCAGTCACGCACAGTTGCTCAATCTTGCAATCATGACATCAACTTTTTTTTACACATCAGCGGAAACACTGCAAAGAAAAACAAAAGACGTACTGTTTTATGTACTCTACAGCTTTGTACGCACACTTCTAACCTTCATCTCTCTTCCCCCGCCAGCTGATGGAGCTGTCCCCGCCCCCGAAATTGGACCGCTCCGTTGTCATGGTGACCTTTGTCAACCACACCTCATGCGATTGCCTCCCCAAGCGGCCGCTCCACTCCATCATCAGACGAGCCGCGACGGATCACCTGTGAGCGAGAGTGACGCACTTTTAAAACAATCCTGAGTAATTTCACCTGTGTCCATGCATTTATAATATGTGTGTGTTTTGCATGTGCGTAGGTGTTCCCCGCCTGAAGTTCCCTGCGCCTCGGGCTCATTGTGGGATCCAGTGAACTGTGTGTGCGTCTCCGCAGATGCCATAAACTACTCCGAGACCGGTGCGTGAGTCACTAAATTAATCAGTTTCTTGTGTGGCGGCTGCGTATTCGCCTCGTATGACGCTGAATGGGATTTAACACATATCTGTCATGCCAGGTTTTTGGTTTTTGTGACCTTTCTCTGGTGGTTTTCTTGAGAAATACTGGAGATTTTCAGCTCTTTCGGCCTCAAAAATTCGTCAAATGAATCACGAGGCAACACTCACTGGTGGACTTTGTTCGGAAAGCGTCACTTGAGTGCCCCTTTGGTAGATAACACATGATAAAGTGCCCTCTATGGTGTCCTTCAAGTGGAGAATATGTGATAAAAGTCCCTCTGAGGTACCCTTTCTGGGTGCTGGTGCCCCTTTTTATCTTTTCCACCCCTGCCCCTCAAACATCCGGAGTCCGCCACTGCACACTGTGTCACTGTTTCACTTGAAGAGGCCAACAAGGTGCGAACCAGATAATCTTTCAAAAGTCAAAAGTATATCAGCGTTCACAAAAAATGTTATGTCCTCAAGAGAGGGTCAAGACCAGGATGTCAAACAAGCAACATGCAAAACCTAAATGACAGATTTGATAGAAAAAGAGATTTCACCTCGAAGGCTAAAACACAGCAGGCAGGCCAGCTTTTGGATTGCAGGATGATACAGCAGCAGGCTCAGGATCTGACACAAGACAGAAACAACACCAGGTGATTTCACTAATGGAAGTGGAAACCACCTGCTGCCGAGTTTGGGAGCCGTGAAAACCTGCACAAGCCCGTCCTGACACACACTCCCCGAACATGAGGAGAAAAAAATGTGCTTTTTTTTTTTTATGTCCAAACGTGTGCTTTTTAAAAAGTGGATGCTGTTCTCCTGTTGCATTGCAAACTACTGAACAGCGCTAAAAAAGTCCACATTGCGGTACCATGCAATATGTAGCAACACCTTACGCGGGCAGGTTTTGGGATGTGAGCCAGACTTCAGTTTGATTTCAAAGAAATTCTTCTTTTCGCCGCCAGATGATGATGATGATGATGATGGTGATGATTCAGGCGGCAATAAAATGATCTGAAATGACTCCCGCCTCGGGGAATGTTTATTAAACTGTAACGTGAGAAGCAAAAGTGTCTTTCTGACATGTTACATGTCGAGTCATGCAGTGAACTACATTGCTTTCCATTCCCAGATACTTTATACTCTTCTAATAATAAACTGAGATACCTTACGTATCATGTTGTTTAAAAAGAACAGGCTGCGAATAGATACTTATGGGAAAGAGTCTGATTGACTACAAATACAAACTCATTTTGAATATATGTGGACATTTTGGATATAACAAGGGCAAACATGTCAACATGATCTTTCCTGGCTTTGGTTATTTCAACAGAGAAGTGTTCTCCCCGGGGCATGTGGCACCACAAAGGACCTAAAAACAGAGAATGCTAGCGTCTTTGCAAACACTGCAATCACTGCTGCTGCGGCTGCATGCCCTCCTGGCATCAACGAAACAAAACCTGGGCTGCATTCCAATACCCATTCTCCCAAACTGTTTAGAGGAAGAGGAATCTTTATTCACTTGTCAATGGCTAACTAGCTTGCTGTAAGTGAAAAGAAAAGACCGGACTTCAATGTTAGTTTCGATGAGTGGAAGGGGAGGATGTATGTACCCATTAAAACAAGGTCTGGGAAATTTAAAGCTAACAAGCTGAAAAAACTAGCGTAGACATGCACCAAAACCAGCACCAAAACACAATTATGCTGGTGACCAGTCACTAGCAAGACCAGCATAATGTTGTGTTTTGGTGCAGGGAGGCAAACATCAGTTAGCTCCTCCAGTAGGCTAACATCAGCGTTAGCTCTAATAGCCAAAAAACACTGTTAGCTTCTCCGACAGACTTACATCAGCGTTAGCTTGTCCAAGAGGCTAACATGAGTGTTAGCTTCTCCAACAGACTCTGATAGGGATCGTAAGAATAAAGTAATCTGACTAAACTGATGGACAGACACACAAACATTGCAACATCAACAAAAAAGTTTTTAAAAAAAACAACTAAATACCATTTGTTGCTTTCTTTCCATTCGGCTTCCAGAGGCGCTGAACTCAGGTCTGCTGGCTCTTTGTGGGCCCAACAGGGTTCTGGATGAATCCACCTGCGATTGTGTCTGTCGCAATGGGCTCACCGAGGACAGCTGCGATCCGGGCTGGAAACTGGACCACAACACCTGTAAGGATTCTGGGTTTCAGTTACTGAACATTTTTCACATCATACTGTCGCTTGTAGTCGTCGTTGCAATAGTCCCCCCTTTAATTCTGTGACTTTGTGACATCACGTTACATCACCATGTCACACATTTGCATAGTCTGTACCTAGCAGCTAGTTTGGATGTAGCACAGCCGGTCTGTTGTTGGCGGTGTTGGCTCAGGTGTGTGTAAGCTGCCCAATCAGAGGAGACTGGGTATTCTGGAGGTGGGGGGCCTTAAAGAGACGGTAGCTAAAATAACGTTTTAGTGCTGAACAGTGTGAGAAGACTGATCTGTTTTTTGAGCTTTAACAAATGTATGGTAATGTGTGGTAAGAGCAATTCCAATTTCTCTATAGCTACTGTGTCTCTAGCCTTGGTTTCAAATTTACTGTAAATACACCAGAGACGGTCTGTCGTTCTGAAAGCAAGCAGGCAAGATCCAGCCAGAAAGGATAAACACAGATAAGGGGCAACTTTCTGGAAGCAGGGATGCAAATATCTGCTGTAACAAGCCAGAACCCGACCACAGCCAGATGTGCGTAATGCCATATCTGATCAAGGTTTTGTTTTCGGTTTGCGTTAAACCCTTTCTCCTCTCAGGTGTGTGCCGGTGTGAAGGTCAAGGCGAGGGGAAGCTGTGCCCCACCGGCCAGCGGTGGGACGAGGAGCTGTGTGGCTGCGTGTGCGCCGCCGAGTGCCCCAGGAATCAACCCCTCAACCCCGACACCTGCCTGTGTCAGTGCAGGGAGAGTGAGCAGTCGTGTCTGCGGCTGGGGAAGAAGTTCAACCGCAGCACCTGCAGGTAGGCATACGAGGAGGCCGCTGTAGTGTCGTTGAGCAAAACTCTGAATATCCTTTCCCTGTGGGGATGATGTTTCCTTTGGAGGATGATATCATCGCAATTTTCCACACCCAGAGTCTCCACCGACCACGACCCTGAACTCACAGTGCTCCCTGTGCCTCAAGCCAGAAAAAGCCAATAAGCAATAATCAAGGTTTTTTTTCCCCCACACACTCAGGGAACAGCATCAATCCTGTTGCTTTATTGTAACCTTTAATCATCAGACTTTCCGTTTATAGCAGCTGGAATATGTTGTCACACTGTTTGCACTTGTGACAACACCACACTCACTGATGTCAGCGAATATTTCAGAATCCGTCCCGTAACTGTCTCTAAGTGACGGAGAACAACAACCTCCGCTCATTCAATCAAAGTAGTACCGCCTGGTTGTTGCATCAGAACAATTCATTTTAATTCTTAGTTCCTCTTTCTCTGTTTCCACTGTTGCGTAAATTAGAAGTCAGTGCCCTGATGTAAACCCCAAGTTGATCTCTTGGACAGCGATGACTGCGATTAGCGTGTTCAAACAAATTGGCAATAAGGGGCCAATAACTATATTGGCATGGTTGGTTTCAAACAGGATTTTACTGCTATCCTTCAGTGATACAGTCATTAGCGTGTTTGTGTGCTTTGATAATGCCCGCTTGTTACCTGGCAAACCCAAGTCTGCAGTCATCGTGTCACTCCTTTGGTTCCACGTAATCTTTTCGGGTTAACCGAGTTTACTCTTTAAATCTCTCAGCTCAGTGTTTGGGAACCGTCGCTAAGGAAAAGCCAGTTCCTGGTTTACAGTAATCTCGATGTAGAAACAAGAAAAAAAAAAGGGGGGGTGAGGAAAGAGTAAGAAAGGCTGTTGTACAAGGAGAAAGCAGGCAAAATCTCTATGGACATGTCAAACATTCCAAACTCGAGCGAGAAAAACTTTCTTCCTGCATTTTCTTTAGCGCACATGTTTCAATATGACCTTTTATGGACACGGGGGGTGCCTGAACGTTCCACCGCGTCCTCAGCTGCATGCATGCGCGTCGTGGTTCCCACAGCTAGCATGCAAGAGATCAACCTCCGTCTGACCCAAGAGGCCTGCAGAGAGACAGACAGGGAGACGGGGGTGAACTTGATGACAGTGAACAGAGCAGCCATCAGACAGGCGGGCAGGCTCGGAGACAGATGGACCGACAGGCTCGAGGAAAAAACACACGAGCAGACATGAGCTTTGATACGAGTGATTTCTAATCGTGGCTTTACGCATGTGGGAAAGTTCACGGGCATACACGCTAAAACGGACCTTTGATGGAAGAGCTTCTCAAACTCTGCGAGCTTTAGAGATATTAAATAAATATCTGTTGGCTACTCAGCCGAGACTAAACATGTGCTAGATTTACTTGATTGTTCATGTTTTCATTGTACTTTTATCCAGAAAACTAAGTAGCCTCACGACAGCGTTCATCAGTGTTAGCCTTGTTAGCCTATAAACTGGAGAATTAAACGTCTAAAATTTGGTTCCACCACACAAACTAGTTCTCAGATAGTCGTCAGTAGTATTATCAAATACTAGCTATACATCTTCCCCTGCTAAGATGTATAGCCTAAGCTAGCTGCCAGCTAACTGAACTAGCCAGCTAAAGCCAATGCTAGCCTGCTAATACATGACTGGAAGACGGACACTGAAGTGTGGTCGACATTTCTGAGCAGATACTCAATTAGATTATGTAAACTAAAAAGTTGCATTACAATAATTAAAAGAACTTAACATACCTCATGATGCAAAACAACGACTAGCTAATCCGAGCTAGGTTAGCGTAATCCTGTCTGTAAAACAAACTAATTTTTAGAAGCTAAAGCTAGCGATGCTACAGTGACTTTAAGCAAGGTTTATTTTTTAACTGTCCCAGCCAGGCGCGTCATTAGCCGGAGTTAAAAGTAACTTATTTGATTATGTGACATTTTATTTTAACACTTAATGATATATAATTAAAAAATTAATAATAGACTTTCCACTGGCCATTATAAGAACTGTAGTAAATTAACGCTTGAACATAGAGAAATACTATTTGCATGTCTTGTACAAGAAACATTTTTTCTAGGCTTTGCACTGTACACATCAGATGGACAATGAAGCAAAGAAATTATAATAGGGAATGTTCTACCTGCTCTAATAGCCTATGCACACAGCACAGGTCTTATTATAGGCTATAATATCTTTAACGTAAACATTACTCAGTCGACCTATAGTGAGGGAAAATAAGCTTCATTTTTGATTAAAATATGAAGATGAGGACCCCAACGACTGGCCTTCCTTTCCTTCTCAAACTACGTTGAAATTTCCCGGGGGAGAAATCCCCACGTCATGTCTGAGACAAGTCACGTTTTCAGCACGAGGACAACTCACGTGTAACACCACACAGCGACACAAACACAAACAACAATGGAGGGAGGAGAGGGATGCGCGTTTTCTAAGCTGGAAATACACTCATTATTTTCATCATTATTTTCTTACATTTTAAGGGTGTTTTGTTTGTTTTCATCCCCCTCTTCTGGTTAAACTTCCTTGCTCGAAGCAGTATTAAGTCATCTCAGATCATGCATATACCTCAAACAACAAAGTATTTTATCAGTAACTTAATATATCTTGGTTAAATGTTAATGGCACTGAATAACTTGGGAGTCACCATTACCATACAAATCCAATTGCGAATTGTGTGCCCTGGCTCGCAGTAGCATCATTTCGTATGGGCGTCTTTGAATAAAGCAGTGACACATTACCGTTCGAGTATGCGGGCTCACGCTCCTCATCCTTTTCATGATTTTGTCTATTTTGTTTTTTTACGTCTGATTCCACATCTGGTCACAGGAGGTGGCACGACAGAAGACCATACACCTACTGTGATTATGAAGGGGAGAGTTCCCAGAATTTGGCCGTGTCCCTCCCCTCTGGAGAAAACACTTTCCCTCGCACACACAGAGCCCGTTTGATGCTCGCACAGACTTGGATCAGGGTTTATCCAAAAGGGATGTTCAGAGCTGAGCGACAATAGCGTTCATGCCAAAAGGATATAATGTGTCCTGTGTCTTCTTTTTATTTTTTTTTCCCCCTCATCCTTATTTTTCCTCCGCCTTTCTCTCACTTGCTATTTCCACTTCGCCTCCCTTCTTGATCTCGCTTTATCTTGCTCTCCCTCCCATCTTCCTCCTCTCCAGCTGCTACAGGTTGGCTTGCAGAAACGCCCGGCCCGTGTGCCCGCCTGACTTCTACTACAGCCCCCACGTCTGCCAGTGCATCCCCAACTACATGAGGTGGAACTAACCAATCCCATGGAGGCAGGGGAGCAGAACTGCGCATCGCCCTTCGCCATGAGGCCTGAAATTAAGAGGGGAGGAAGTGCTCTCTTGACAGGAGGGCAGGAAGGTGGAACCACACATGTACTGGGTTACAACAGACTACAAGCAGCACTTGAGGAGTTTTATTAGTGCTGTCTGTGCTCTGACACAAAAGGAGGACGGGAGTGCTTCCCAGTGAAACAATAAGGCCCAAAACGGCCATCCGCATGCAGTAAAACTCATAAAAGTGAGTGATCCAAAGAGAGAAAATGAGGAAAGACAGTTGCCTCGTTGGGACTTCGTCTCATATGTGTTGGCCCTTCAAGTCCAACACTTACAACCCCCGTCCTGACAAAAGCATGACAGGGCAGGATGGATGAATGAATCAGATCGCGGTGCAGAGGCATCGCACTTGACAGCGTGAAAAGGAAAAGTGGAATAAGATAATAAAAAGACTCAGACTCAACGCGAACGTTTTAAATAAGCTGCTGGGCGACTTCACACGTCGGCAGCCACGAGATGTTGAGACGTCTGAGAGGTTGAAGGATTTTTTTTTTTTTTGTTGGTAGAAGTCATGTCTTTTGGNAGGTGGAGACGGTGGTGGTCCCCTTTTGATTTTA
This sequence comes from Diplodus sargus, assembly GCA_903131615.1. Taxonomy (NCBI): domain Eukaryota; kingdom Metazoa; phylum Chordata; class Actinopteri; order Spariformes; family Sparidae; genus Diplodus; species Diplodus sargus. The sequence continues at coordinate 1,073,465 of CAEMYA010000048.1, forward strand.
ATCTCGTCGAACAGATTGTGTCTACTGCATCGCTACTGAAAGGAATACAAAGAGGCTGTTGTTGCAGCTTCCTTTTTTTTTTTATCATCATTATTAAAAATGTCTTTTCACATAAAAGTCTCCCCTCAGCCAGGAGAAGCAGAGGTTTAATGCCAGACCCTGTTCAATTAAACACTAATTTAAACGCTCCCAAACAGCTATTATACCCTCCAGTTTCAACTTGCCTCCACTGCAGCGCTGCTCTTTGAAGACTTCACTCACACACGGCTGAATCCACTCATGACTGATGGGAAACACTTGGGTAAAAAAGCTCTAGACCGTTCTAATAATTTAACTTTACACACTCTGAGTAATATTATTTGTAAATATTTAAATCTCTTTTCATATTTAAAAAAGTGATATTTTGAAGATGGAATCATGTGTTGATGTAATAAAAGATGCTGTATTTAAATCACTATCTTATCTAAATGTCGGTTGCAAATGAATCTGTGTCACATGTCTCCGTTCTGAATCTGAATTGTGTCTCCGTCTACTTTGCCTGCACTGCAAGAGATTCATTTTAATAGCTCACTTAGTCGCCTATACAGCTTTTTACCAAAATGATTATCAGGCTCAAAGTTAAGTTAAATGTTAGGTTAAAGATTTATCGCAGTGTAAATGATTGTAGTGTTAGTGCTTAATGGATGTAAAGAAAAATTATTTCATCACGCTACTATGAAATATTTAAAGTAGTTTTGAAGTATTGATTAAAAGCCTGTCAGACTGATTTGTTTGTGTCCTTGTTTTGTTAATGGTGAATATTATGCAGTGTTTCTTTTTAGGGTATATTAGCAGCAAAAACCTGTGAGGAATATAAAAAGTCAGCTACGGTTTGTTGTAATTAGAAAATAATTAGAAAATTTATTTCAAATAAGTTAAAGGGGCCATATGTAAGAACTGAAACGAAAATGTTGGATGTTGCGATGCTACGTTAGCATGCTAACCAACTTACCCCGTCCCATTCTGGTCCAAGGCTCCTGCGCTAGCATGCTCCCAGAGTCTTAATGCAAGCTGCACAGCTAACTGAATTAGCTTGCTTACAGTAGCTACAGTTAGCAGCTACTCTGGTGACACTGTGGTACAAGTCAGCTAACTGAGTGCATCACACAATGTTTACCTAAAGGTAGCGAACATTAGCTAACACTAGCCACCATGCGCAATAGTCATACCAGTTGAAATCAGGCTGTGGGTTAGCAGCAACAGCTTGCCTATGAATTAAACTTTTCATTTGTAAGAAGGAACTGTGGGTAATTTATTTTCTCTACATTTCATCGTCCTGGATTGGTGGCAGCTACACCAGACGGCAGCAGAGTGAACAGTCTGGCTGGGGTGTTGTCGCTAAATGCTAAACTACCGTTTACAGAACTACTGTTTAGCATTGGTTTAGCTAAAAGCTAGTAACAGTGAATGCAGTGGTAGCACAAAAGGAGAAGACTCGTTTAGTCAACTACGACTCAGTCACGTGCACCACGCGTTTAACTTAAGTAAGCTAACGTTAGCAAACATTAGCCAAGACCAAATAAGACTGTTTAAGCAAAACCGCCAAATGTATTAATTTTGAGTGATGGTGTTTTTTCTTGCCTATGAATTAAACTTCTTTTTGTCTCAATTTCAACAACACATATGAAATTAGTTTGAAATTTGTCACTGCTCCTTTAAAGAAAAAACAAACCTGTTGCATGCTAACTGTCTGGCAACTTGAGAACGACAGATGCACGTCAGGTTGCTCGTGTTTCAAGCGACAGTCCGGTGAATTAGCAGGCCTACCTCCATCCCTCAGCTGGGTGGGAACTTGACTCTTCCTCTGGTCTCCCGTTTCTTGTTCTCCCTCCGTCTGCGTCTACCACAATAAACAATATTGACTCAGATGGAAAACAAAGAGATCGCCTTTCTGTCTGGCCCTTGTGACCGTCTGCCTGTCGAACTGCCTCAACTCTTGCCTGTCTGATCTTTGTCTGGTCTGTCTGCATCATTAGCTGATTGCAGTGCATAATTACGGTGATTAATGGCTGAATGGTAATGACTGTCATCAACCACGGGCTGCCTCAGCTGATTAAAACATATCTCCTCTCTGACTACTTTTGTAAATAATGTGTGTAAATCAAAAAATATGACAAATCAACTGACTCACTCAGACTCTGAGGGGTCTCCGCTCACTTACTGGCAGAAAACAGAGCTCATTTCGAAAGTAAAGCGACATGCCTTTCTCTGGAATCGTGCAAATGTTGCCTAAAAAATGAACCTGAAACCAAGAAGACTTGGCCTGAGGCTACAGTTGGTAGAAGTCCAGGTCCTCTGAGTGCAGCTGTGGATTCAGCGTCTTTGCAAATCAGGGGAATGTAATTAAAATTCAAATATTTAGACGTGATTATCATGAGAATAATTACTCTACATTAAGTTGAATACCATCTCCACATCACCAGGTGGTGGATCCATTAAGACACAACTCTATATGATTATCTTCATGTATTCTGCCTATGAGGCCCTGATATTTTATTACTTTTATTTAAAATAAGGCCCATTACGCTGAATACTGCATATACTTTGGTGCATAAAGTCTAAAGGTGAGGGCAGATTTTTTTTGTATGTTCAGTCACACAAAAAGGATGAACAGGAAAGTTCAGTTTGGGCGTTTTGTTGGAGACGTCTATGTTTTGTGTTGCAGAGTTCTCTTCTGATGTTAGCATGCTAACTAGCCAGCCCTGGGTCTGAACACCTCTATTCGCAGTAGTCCACAGCCGATGCTAGTGGTGTATACACCAAGACCTCTCCATTAGCCTGGCTAGCTGCAAAGCTAACTGACTAAAATGCTAACAACAGTTAGCAGTGGCTAACTTCTTACATATTGCTCCTTTAAAATTGGGTTAAAAGCACTTCTTGTGAAGTTTTCTGAGACTATGATTCCTGATTCATTGTTTCAAGCATTACTTACCCTGTAACGGACATTATTGCAAACTCTGCAGTTAAGGTAAGTAATATAATATTAACAGTGAAGCACTTTTTGGTGTTGGGAGACTTAAACTCTTGTCCTGATTGGCAGCTCTTACTGCGCTCGTTTCAATCCAGATAATCAGGGAGGTTTTACTACAACCCACCAATTTTCACCACCCCTGCAAGAAAATGCTCAACTCATTTATTTTCCGAAAGTGCTGCACCAACTGTTAATGTTTCTTGGCCTCGTTAATACTGAACCTCTTTAACATAATCTGTGCACTAGCTGAAACCATGGAACCTTTAATTGCCGTTTTATGCGCAGTTGGCAGCCGGGTTCCCCTCTTTTGGTTCTGCCTTTTGAGTAGTTTCACATGTTGGATTGCAAACTTTAGCACTGGTAAGATGACACAGGAAAAAGGTTGGCAAGGGTGGAGATTTATCTCGTTTGATTGATTTAGTTGGGACACAGCTCAGTATTTTCTCTTAACTGCTGCCAGCGCACTAAAGCATTTCATACTTCTGGAATAAAGTGCTCATTCCGACGATGAAAAACTACAAGGTCCACAGAAAAGATGCCATTTGAAATGTTTTATTTTTTTCTGCGAGAACAAAATATAAACCCTGCTCCGACACCCCCTTATATAATAAGCCATTGGACTCTTCAAATATTTACAAAAGATAGAAAATAAAACATAAATAAATATAACCTGCTGCTGCTCGTGATAGACTGGTGCGGCCTCCCCCGTAACACTTAAAACTGTAATAGTTCATGATATCTTAAAAGAGAGCAAACCCCCTAAAACAGAAATCACAATGTCTATATTGTCTTGAAAAGTTCGGTTAAGATAAAACTGAAAAGAAATTCTGCGTTTATGTGAGAAAATATAAGCCAGAATGCCAGCTGCTCCACAGACAGCGAATACAAGAGCTACAACAAAAGGTGACAGAATCCAGCAAAATATTAGTGGGATACGGACACATTTTGTGGTTGTTATTGCTAAAGAAAAAAGAGTTGGTGGATGTGACTGGAAGTGGCGTGTGATGAAAACAGAGGAGCAGCTTTGCATGGAGAAATCCTTCTGTTGCAAAAAAGATGCGGTGCACACTGACACCTACTGGTCACTCAAGGTGAGAACAAGCACGGACCTAATCAACCCCCATAGGGTACTTGGTATAAGAAATACAATTAGTATTTAAACAAGAGTTATACATTTAAAAAATCCCAAAGATGGTACAGCAATCTTACAGCTTTTCAAAGTTTAGACTCAGTCTAAATTAAACATAATCTCAGGATGTTAACACAGCATGTATAGATGAAACGGAGGTTTCATTCACTGTACAATCCTGTCATTTAGAGAGTTTAAGCAGAAAGAAATCGAGAAATCGTATGAGTGCAAAAAGCAAAAACAAAAAAAAAGTCATTATATGGCTTACTGGTGTGAAAATATGTATCTAAGTGAAAGCAGGAGCAGCCTTCTCATCTTTCTTCAGTTTTTTTTTTTTTTCCACAGCTTTCAAGAGTCCAGTCTTTAAGCCACAATTCTTAATCTCCATCCCAGGTGAAGCAGCTGGAAACGGCGCTTCCAGAACAGGCACTTCAGTACTAACAGTACCGCTAACAGTCTGACTGATATTCAGTTCAGTTTTCTTTTGTTGATCGGCTAGTTCACGTGTTCGAGCCGCTCCTGGGCCTCGCATTACAGGCACGTGCTGCAGCAAAAGTCAGGTAACCCCTCTCGGTTCTCAGTCTCCAGTTGAGTCGTTGCCAGCAGTGAAGAACAAGTCGTCCAGGGGAGTCGTGATCCAGTGAGGTACGATCCATCCGGGGGCTCCATGTGGGTCCACAGGTCACTCTATTGTGCATCCTACAACATTGAAGGCAAGACAGAGCTGTCAACTAACACCAAGAATTTAGACTCTGTGATTCCATTAATCAGCAAATGTGGGGGTCAATACTATATTTGGAACTGGACAATTACAAATTAACAGTACTAGCTTTTTTTCCCTTGTTTACAGGGTTTCAGTGCAACACCATGAATGTCTTTAAGTCTAAATGTACATGCATCATCCCCATATACAAATCAAGAATTTGTTGTACAAACTAGTTGTTTTTTCCAACAAAAGCGAGCCCTAGAAAGCTACAGATGTTTCCATGTCTCCTGAAAATGGGTACTAAGTCGCTTGTAAAACTTTCTTGACAAAAGTGGCCAAGAGACCAAATAGGAAGGAGTAAATTACCGCCGTCACCGAATGTCATGGTGGGGAGCTTGAAAAGGCCGTTTGATTAACTGATTCACAGGCCAAACAAAGTATTGACACTTACATATGCTTTTGATTTCAATAATAAAGACTGCAGACTCACCCTCGTCATCAGAGTCAAACCCAAAGATGTTTGAGCACTTCTGCTGCTGGAGGTGACTCTGAAGATCCTCAGCACTGTTGAAGGAGGCGAAACAGTTGGCACAGCGTTGCCTCTGCAGAGCCGTCGTCACCTTGGCCTGCTCCACACTTCTCTGAGACGGCGGCGAAAACGACATCTCCTTCCTTCGTTTCGGCATAGTGGTGTACCTCTCATCCAGGTATGCTGTGGGCGGCGGACGCATGTATGGCTTCTTACCATACTCGGCAAGAGCCTCCTTACACACTGTTGATTTTGAATCTTCAGTTGATGCTTGTCCGTTCATTATCATAGAGTAACCAGGGCAGTTACTGGGAGATTGTGGTGTTTCCGCTGAAACTTTTCCCTCCTCAGCTTCAGAGCTCGGCACGGTCGCTGAGATGACCTTAGCATTTGACTTTGCAGCCTTCAGTACTGATGGAGCACCCGGATCTTTGCATTTTTTCTTGACAGTCTTTGTTTCGCCTTCTTTATGAACGACTTTGCGCTTTTTATTTGCTTTGTTGGGGTCCAAATTTTTAGGGACATGGGGCTTCTTTGATTTTTCTTTTTTTGCTGCTTTCTGCACGTCCTTTTCAGTAGCAGTGAGTTGGGAAGTCGCGTCATTTAAGCCGCAAGCTGTGGCAACAGAGACAGAGGAGCCAGAGTGGTCGAGTGTTGCATTCAAGGTTTCTTCTTTTGCTTTACCTTCCACATCAGGAGAGACCGTCTTTTTCAAGGTTTTGCTTGCATCTTTGCAGGGTCGTCTTTCTTTGACCAATTTTTTATCCCCCTTTTTATCCTTATCATTGTGCCTCTTATTTGTCTTGCCTGAGCCTGAAGAAGCAATACGAGAACCCTTTTCCTTCTTTCCTTCCTTTTTCTTAACGTCTGACTTCTTTGACTTTTCTTCTGTTGTGACCTTGTGTGTTTTTTCTCCTGAGATTGTGGGTGTTGCAGTTATCTCATTAATACCGTTACCCTGAACTGCAGGCACAGAGTTACCAGAGGAGTTTTGTGTCAAGTCTGTGTTTTCTGCCTTTGCTTTTCCATCCTCATCAGCAGAATGTTCTTCTGGTGCTGCTGCTGTTTTGGGCTCAACCTGTGGGACAGCAAAATTTGACTCGGCAGGCTTTTTCGAGGCAGACTCTTGTTCAGTAGGAGAGCATTTTTTCTTTATCTTTGTGTCAGCTTTGCCGTTTGTAACCTTCTGCTTCTTTGACTTGCTGGAGTCTGAAGACGCCGTTCCAATTTCTTTCGTCGCAGAGCGTTTTTTCGCTTTCTGGAGTTTCTTCATTTTGTCAACAGTTGACTTCTGTGTTTTATCTGCTGAGGTGGTGATGGTTGATTGATTTGAACTCTTAACTGTCACACCAGGTTTGGAGGTATTATGTGAGACCCCCCTTTGTTTCACAGGATCTTTCTTTATCTGCTTGATTGTTGATTTCTTAGACTTCGATTCACTGATTGATGTTTCTGTAGTTTTGACTACATCTCGAACCTGCGGACTCTTTTCTTTCTCTTTGACCTCCTCTTTCACATTTGAGGTCCCTGCTGCTTTAGAGGGGCCTGTGGGCTGAGTGGGGCTCTTCGGTTCTGTTTCCTGACTGTCTTGACCAGTAGTAACGTTTTCATCATGCACAGCTTTCTTAGATTTGGGTGGGCGCCCTCTTCTTTTAGGACCTTGGGTGTTTACTTTGACCTGCTTTTTCTTGAACTTATGCCTTACTTTGATATTGTGTCGCAACAATGACGACGAGAGGACTTTATGACTTTTGAGCGCTGTATTCTTTGCTTTCTTTTTTTTGAACGTTGGCCTTAATCTCAGATTAGGGCCAGAAGGCTGTGTGGAGGTGTGCTTGTTAGAGAGATTCTTCAAGACATCAGAGTCTTTGGTCTCATTGCTCCCTTTCAACTCCTGGTTCAACAGAGATGCTCGGGTAATGGTGGGAGAAAGAAGCTCATCGTCTTTTCCTGTTAAGTTATGTGCAGCTTGTCCTCTTGATTTACGAGTAGCCTTGAAGCTCACAGCTTTAGTTACAGTAGTGGTAGCAGTTTCATCTGTTGGCTTATGATCCAGTTGTTTCTTCACAGTCGGAGTCTGATTATGTTTGCTACCTGTTTGCTTATTTGTAATCTTGTCCGGTTTAGTGGATTTGGAAGCATAGTGCTCTCTTTCGTGAAGGTTCAGTGCCCAGAGACAAATAAATAGTTGAGAACAACCTGGGAGGCAGCACATTGCCTGCAGCGGAATGTGCCTCCGAGCATGGCGTCTCATTTCCATTCCGGTTTTGAACCTGGCGGTACAACTTTGATGAGGGCAAGGATGCCGAGGACTGAGTCTGTGTCTTTCAACGTGGTGCTGAAAATGTTCGAAACTCCACAAAACCCTCATGCAGATACTACATTTGTTGTTTCCGATACGGAACGCCAGTTGTAAAGGTCTGACCTCACCATCGTGATCATTGAGAGCATGGTAAAGGAGTGCGACACGGTTCTTTGACAGGTCTGTGAACCAACCACAACCATCCACAGGACAGCAAACTTTCTCTTGGAGATCCACATTTTTCTCTTTCCCATCTTGTTTTATGGAAGTCTTTGGGACCTTTAGAGATCCTGTCTTCTTCATTTTGTTGTCAGTAGAACAGCTGAAGTCTTTGACCACCTCAACTGATGTTGTGGAATCCATTTCTGTGTTTTCTTGCAACCTGGGATTCTCAGCACCATCACTTGTTCCATCTTCAGTGATCTCCTGCTGTCTACGTGGAAGCTTAGCTGCAGAGTTTAAACCGTCCTTTTTCCATCTGTCAGGCTCTTTCTTTTTGCCAATATGCCCATTGACTTTGTGAACAGGAGTTTGACTATTAAGGTGCTTTGGCGCATTTTGTTTCTTTTCTGGTACAGAAGGACCATCCATGGGCTTGTCATTGGATCTTAATTTTCTGGGTCCAGTTGGGGTTGTATCTGGAAGACTTATTGAGTTAGGGGAGACAGCAGATTTCCTTGGTCTCCCGCGACCGCGGCGCCCAGAAGACATGTTTGTGGTCTTGTCTTTGGCAGAGGTCTCAGGTGTAGAGAAATCTTTGGTGTCAGAGACACAGTTTTCTTGGGCTTTGTTACCAGGCAACTCTTTGCTCCTCTTTAGCTTCTCAATATGGTTGGACAGGTGCATCATGGCAAGGAGGTCATCTTTGAACATTGTGCCACAGAACATGCACTCGTCTCTTCGATAGTGGAACATAGCATGTGCTACAACTCGACTTCCCTTAAAGACCTTGTTGCAGAAAGTACAACAGTATTCCAACCTGGATTCTTCTGTTTCAATAGGTTCACTGTTCTCAGGTGATTCTGGATCAAAATCATGAATTCCCTCTGTCATCCCTTGCACATCTGCAACTGCAGAGGCCCCAAGGTATGGTACAGAGCAGCTGGAGGTAGTATGTGATTTGTGAGGAACTTTAGCTTTACTTCCAGCTCTTGGCTCCTTGGAGGCACTCTCCTCTGGTGGTGGTTGTTTGTGAGCAAGTTTCTCAGGTGCAAGTTCAGTTACCATTTCGGTTACCAATGTCAGAGCAGATATGTCATTAATATTGTCCTGATCTCTGGGTCTAGCGACCCTTGTTCCTCCAGGGGTTGTGTCATTCTCTGAACGTTTGGGTGAAACATCCACCTCAGATATGCTGTTGCTGACAGTGGTGTGGACCTCTGGATAACCAATTTCAGCCTGAGAGTTCAGTTCAAGTTGTTTCCCATCTCTACGGACGACATCTTGGGACTGTGGAAGCATGGGATCAGCAGCTCCAATCTTTGAAGCGTTTTCTTCAATACCACCCATCGGATTGTTATCTAATGTTTGCGGCAGTTCGGCTGAAGTTGTGGTTTTTGACAAGTCTTTTACAGTCTGAGCTTTAGAAATCTTATCTAAACCTGGGGATTGAGTCACTTTACCCACTGTTGGGGCTTGTGAGGCAATAGTGACTTTCATTTCAACAGCAGACTCTTCACAGAGCTCTCTTGTTTGAGCTTGCAGGGCCTTATCCAACATTGGGGATTCTGTTGCTTCGGTTGCTGCTGATATCTGTGAGGCATTGGCAAGCTTCATTTCAGACTTTTTATTGAGCTCTCTTGTCCTGGTTTGCAGGACTTTTCCTGTTGCTCGTGTTTGTGAGGAAACAGGTACATTCACCTTAACAGCAGACTTTTCAGAGAGCTCTCTGGCTGAGGATGTCTTCCGTGAGACTGCTTTTTGAAGTCTTTCTAAAACTGGGGATTCTGTAACTTCTGCTGCTGGTGTATGAGAGGGAAATTCAGGTTTTTCACTGATCTCTCCGTGTGGACTTTTTGGAGGGCTTCCTTGCACGGAGGAGCGGGTGATTGTTGATACCGAGCCTTGAATATTCAACCCATTGCCTTTTCCTTTCGGCCGCCGAGCATAGCAGTGCAACTGTTGCAAAAACATAGTTGCATCCCGCGCTCTAAGAACAACCTCTTTGCGATGCACAGTCTTCACAGGTTGTGATGTGGCAGGAATCTTCACTGTAGGTTTGTAAAGAAGCACTTGAGGGAACCCTCTTTGTCTGTTGCAAGTGTCCTCAATAAATGAGCCCATCAGCTCATTGTCTGGTAAGGAGAGCTCAAGAATTACCTGTGGAGCTTTGGCTGGTTGAACAGAGTCCAGAGAAAGTCCTTTCTGGTGTTTGCTGTTGTTTTCCCTTGCCATCAAATGAGAGTTTACTGAAAGTCTATGTTTTGCATCGTTCTTGATCTGACCAGTTTCAGACGGCTTTTCAACAGATAACTGATGGTGCCTTTGAAGTCTCAACCCGTGTCTCTTCATCTTCTGAGGAACATTATTCTCTTCATGAGTTCCTGAGTCTTCAAGAAGCCACTTGGGTTTCCTAATCCTGCGTTTTGGTGGGTTCTTCTCTGACAGTCGTGTAGTGCGTCTATGCTCTCCATACCCCCCATTGTCCCGTAATCTTTCCAGCTGCCAATATGAGCGCCTCAAAGGTTCTGATGACACGTCCTTCAAATGTCGTGACCCATGGTTGCCTTTCCTCTTTCCAGTGTGGTCAACACTTAGACGTGTTTTTCCTGGGCCCACCTTGAATCTTTTCGTTGCCATGTCAGTATCCTCTTTATGGTGCCGCTTCTTAGCTGATGCCTGAAGCGCCCCTTTACGTCCTTTCTGACACACTGATTTTCTTGATCGGAGAGCAGGTTCTTTGGTGCAGTAATTAAGGATCCATTTGTCCTCCATGATTTCCTCCAGAGCAGAACTGACTACCTTCTCACTCATGAGCTTCAAACAGTTGGTCCGCAAAGCAATGAGGTTCCAAAACTCTGGGTCAAAATACAGGTCTTTCTTTAAGACCTGTGAAAGAAAGAAAAGCAAATGTGTGGTTTTGAAATACAAAAAACTAGTACTGACTGAGAATCCTAAATTAAGCCTTTTCTCTGTTATGAGGGTTAGGGTTATAAAAAAGGTGCCCTACCTGCAGAGTTTCAAAGCGAACATGATTTCTGATGGGGCTGAGGTCCACGTGGTACTCCTGATCAGGATGCATGTAAAGCAGGTACACAATCTTGTAGGCCTCAACAGTGCGTTCCACGAAGAAGACAAGAAGAGCACAAGCCCGGCAAACCTCCAGGTCATTGGGCAGCAGGCTCGCAATAGTTTTGTAGATTAGGGACTTGGTGATAACATCACAGGGAAGGCAAGACCCCAGGGCGTTAACACAAAGCTCCACACAGAACTGGATTCCATCTTCACCAACCTAGTGAGATGCAAAGAAAGGACATTTTAGATATTCATTTTAATACATATAGAAACCCTGACAGGTTCCCAAATTCACATAAATTTTGATTAAAATTCACAGCAGTTAAATTAAATTTCCACTCACTTCTTGCAGTATGGCTCTGATGAATGGGAAGATGGTGCTGACATTGGTGGCAGACAGCATCAGCTCCCGAATCTCCTCAAGCAGGGCTTCCTTGGATGTTTTCAACCGATGATGAAGTTTACTCCAGATGAAGACAAGATCACTGCAAAGAATACAGTAAATATTGTTTTTAGTGGATGTTTAAATAACGCTAGCTTGTCAGATGTGTTTTAACTCACACATCTCACGCAACAGATGAACACAACACCCATGACATCCTTTGCAACCCTGCAGTCTAGACATGGGTTAGTTATAAGCTGAATTCTAAGCCGAGTTTACTTACCACAAGTAGTACATGTCTCCCTTACAAAGCTGCTGGGAGAGGAAGGCTCTGCTGAGGGCTAGCAGCAAATCATCCTTTTCCTCACCCTCCAAACTACAGATGATGTGAATTGCATCTTTACCATTGAAGTCAGCCACCTGAAAAACAGGAAACTGGAAGTTTAGCCCTAAAGATAAAATTTTGGCATAGTTAAGTGGTAGCTAAGCAACAGCAGCAGGTACAACTGTCTGGAGTGAACATGTTCACCACTCGACTGAAAGACATGCTCGTCTTCAGCACACATAAGTCCACCCACCTCTTTGTGTAGGCTGTCATGCTGTGAGGTTTTGAAAAGCCACGTGAGGTAGACCTGGAGGAAGAACAAGTGTTGTCCTGCTGTGGGATGCCAAGCGCAACATTTAGCCAGGGCCATAGCCTCACTGACCCGCTCACAGGATAAGAGGTAGCGCACCCGGAGCTCAAGGAACACCGGCAGCTCGGAACTAATGCACCCATCCACTGAGGAATGGTCAAAGCCAGAAGGGAGACAGACATGGTTTTAGTTTACTTTCACTACTAATACTTCAGCGGTTAGCATGAATTACAAGAAGCAAATTAGTGAGAAATCTATTTTCAAGCAAAGGTTTTCAGGTACACTCTGGACTACATTAACAATTTATAACATGCCTTGGAGAAGCTAAATATTGGAGTCAAACTTTTTGATTTGTCTCAACATGAGGAATACAAATTCATTTTACATCCAATGTTTTATGGAAAACCTTTCCTCTATAAGAAATGGGCCCTATGCGGAACAAATCTGGCTTTTCAATAGTATCTAATGTACCAACAGTAAAGCAATACATAGTTGTAATTACTGAAATGAGTTAAAACATGCAAATGGTGGCTTACAGACTGACAAAATTAACAGATTCAGGAGAGCTATGAAGAAGAACTAATTTAGTGTCAACAATAATTAGTGAGGTAATATAATTGTTGGGCATTCTACAAAATGTTAACCATGTCACCTACCTTCACTCTGAGGTAAACTGGACTCACTGAGGATTGCCTGTAAGGCTGGGCAGGCCCAAGGCCCGCCGCTCTGAACCAAACGCTCGACCTGAAGTAAGTGAACATTCTGATGCCTTGCAAGGACCAAATGACATTCCTGAAACAGTATGAGGATAAAAAATGTTTTAATAAAGTGCTAACATATCAATAAACTATTGTAGTTTTAAAGAATTACAATATGTTTTGCACTGTTTTTAATAATTAACTAAAACATCCAAAACATCTATAAATCCTCTTGGCACTTCTTTCTCACCTGGAATGTAACAGTGAAGTGTTTCAGTGGCTCCTGGTGTAAGTCCTTCTGGTCAAAGAACAGCAGCAACTCAAAAACACTCCTGCGAATACACCAAAATTATTTGTTTTCCACCAACAAGCCAAAATTAAAAGCAGTTTGAACCATAGAACTTTCATTTAAGTAGTGCATGTGAGGATACAAAGAGGCATGGGAGTGCACTAAAGTGGGAAGCTGAGGGAAACCCTGAGAGGGAGAAGACGTGATGGGAGTAGAGTCAGCGATTGGCAGTCTGCCAGGGCTTTTTTTTCCCCTGGCACACAACTTCAGTTGCAGGAGCGAATGAACACAATCAGCTTTCAGTTCCATCAACATTGCCACCAACTGTCCCCAGATATATATAAAAACACTGTTTTATTTATCATATGTATGATCTTATTGTTTTTTCTGTAGATTTGAAAATGTCTTTTCACTGTGGATAACAAAAACAAGCCAGTTGTAAATCATATGAATGGATTATTTCCTGAATACTTTACAACACGCCTGGTCTTATCAGTGTGCGTGATTTCTGAAGTTTTATATGAGTCGTTCCAAAGAGAACATTGTGTAACCCAAGGGGCAATAAAGTGTTTGATTCATTAGTTTGTAATTAAACCAATGTGCTTAGTGAAGCAGCACTGAATAAAGCAGGAACCAAAACAAATAAAAATGGATGTCTTCTTGTTGAAATTATATTTCAAAGAAGACATTTTCACAATGTGCTTGCAGTCCTTGTACTTGTGGTTATAACTGATGTGCTGGTTATCTAAATTTAGCTGGCATGAGTGATGAGTAAGACAGATAAAATAACAGATTCCAGTAAAATGTGCAGGTGTTTATCACATTTATGAAGAACACATCATTTGAATTATTCAAGCTCTCACAGACATCACTGGACTAGCATGGAAATTAATGAAGGGCTAGTGCCAGCTGTATGTGGACGCTCTCAAACTAGGTGTTACTGGTTTGGCTCTGAATGCTCAAAGCTAAGAGATTCTGGGATTCAGGAGGATTTTAGATATGAAAGCCTGGGGTTGTAGCTCTGTCAGCAGCACATTGTGTTCAGCTAAACTCAGTCTGTATTTTTCATCCCAAGTTACATGATCATGTCTGGTGCTGCAAGTTTATGTGACTGAAAACCACATGTGGCTTTTGCATGAGTCACGCTGCTGTAGTACTCGGAAAACCATTTAGCAAACACAAACAGAGATAACAAGTTCTAAATCACAGTACTTCAGTGTCATTGCTATTACTTTAAAAGATATAAGCCAAGGCTGAAAGCATCTCCTTTAGGGAGGTCTGTGTACTTACAAGGCCAGACTACTGAGTGTGTGGAGCACATGATCACAGTTTGATGCGAAGAAGGTGGAGGCTCGCGTGAAGTAGCTGAGAGCTACGTCGAGGATCCTGAGCTGAGGCAACGGCACCTGCCAGCGAGAGGCATGCTCCTCCACCAGCTGCACGGTGAGAAGGAAGAACAAAGACCATTGACATTTTGATTGTAACATTTGGCATGTTCAAATCTGTAGGAGCTAAAAAAAAGATGATGCAACAGGTTCCGATGCTTAACTATTCGTAGAGCCCAATCGGTGTATTGGCCGATTTGGTCCATCATAGATATGCAGTGGTATCGGTGTATATGTTGTCTGACCTGCTCAACATGAAAACTTTTTTTTAGAGATAATTATGCAGAATTATGAGATTTGGATAATCCAGTGAAGCTTTGTTTTTTTAGTGCACTGATGTCAGTTTAGACAATAAAGCTTTCTGTTAATCTTTAATACCCGGCCTCCATTACACATCTTTGTCACAGGTGTTTTTTGAGCAGCAGAACTGCAAAAATGCGTGATTAGCAGCCAATATATTGATATCACAATTGTTTTACACACCAAAACAATATTGGCATTGGCCCGGGGTGTTTCGGTATCAGTCAGGTTTACTTTTATGACAACTGATCGTTTGATTTCTCGAGCACAAATGTAGAAAAGTACCACTTTCAGCCTCTAATGTATTGTTTATCTTTTTTTGTGGTAAATTATAATATATTTAAGTTAATAAGATTAATTGTTAAATAAAATAATGAATAATAACAATAATAATGTGTTGCAGCCCTACCACCAATACCTGCATTTTTTCCGCACGCAACGGTGAACTAGGAAGAATCATATTGAAACTATCGAGCCAACAGTCGAGCCCCACCTTTCATTATATTACTCAAATCAAAATACTCATAGTACAATCAAGCTATCCTGTTAGTTGTACTTTGACCACGGTGCACATTGATAAACTATGGCACTAAAATGTGACACCTAGTTCTGCTCTAGACAATAATAAAGAAAGTTGACCTGTCAAATCCAAGCATCCAATGTGCTTACATTGCCCTCTAATGGTAGAGATCCGAGGAACCAGCGTTGAGCACCACTGGAATCCTGTGAATGTTACTGTCAACAATGATGTTCTCATGCCTTTGTCCAATCGGTACAGCTGGTTCCCTGATTTTACCAGTAATTTGATCATCAAAACTTCCCACTGACAGTGAATTTGCTTGATGAGAGACGCTGATGAAACTCCTTCTGCTTTGTGAATTCAACCAAACTGTGTTTTCAAATGGAGCAGAATGGCATTTCAATATTTTCATTGCAAAATAAGAGATAATATCTTAGGAGAGGAAACGTGAACGTGGTTATTTCCCACCGTCGCAGTATTAGGCTACACACTTGTTTATGACTTTATTATTTTACCTTCAGAGACTTAAAAGCAAGCCCCGACATTTTATTACACTTCTCTATGGGATGTAATGGCTATTTTTATTATTCTTACGTTGTAGCATTAAGGACGTGACACCAGAAATGATGTAATCTTTAACTGGCACAGTAGCTCTAAATGCCCTGTTGCTACTGTGGGTTAAAACAGGTCATTAAGCCGCAATCAAAGTTATAGCCTTTAGGGGAAATGCTTGATAATGCAGGCTGCTGATAGCATGGCAACCTGAAGTTGGATATTAGCTAACGTCAGTTAACTGGCTTACTAGTTAAAAGATTAGCAAACGTGTAAAAAAAGTTGTCCCATCGGTTTGGTAAACATTCAGGATACCAACTACGCTAACTTGCAGGCAGGATCTGGGCTAGCTGGGCAGTTGGCTGAAGCCATTAGCCGAGTTAGCTTGCTAGCTAAACAGTGAACAATAGTTGTCAAAATATGATTCATATACACACTCGGGCGCTTCGATAATGTCAGCTGAATCTGAGTCTGGGTTATTATAGATCATATTTAACAGATGTTACGACATTGTCTTTGTTTTTAATGCGACTACGACTCGTTAGCTACATGCTAACGAGCGCAGCCGCTAATGCTAGCTGTGTAACGGCCAGTTCTGGGGGAGGGGAGTCGGCTAACATATATGCTCTTATTTTCGACAACAAGCCTGTCACCAACTTCACGCACGGCTCCTTACCTTGCAAAAGTCAGAGCAGAACGGTTTGTTATCGGCTCGCAGTTCATCACTTGTGTAGCGGCCCAACAAACTCTGTAATTGTTTTTCGAGCCCCTCTAACTCGCATACACTGCCCTCCTCCGCCATACTGCCTGTCTAGCCTTCCTCGTAGCATCTACCACACAACACATACATCGCCACGGTCAGCGACCAGCACTGACAGCGCTGATTGGATACTGACAACGTAAAGGGGCTCGCTCCTTTTCTAATGCGGCGTGCGCCGGAGAGGGCGGAGTCTAAGCGCCGCAATCAAAGCAGATTACTTTCAATGAAGCCCCGCCGACACGGCATCAGCAGTGGAGATTTACGTGTGCCACAAACCACATGGCAGACACAAACACAGCGCGTTAATGACTGTTAATATCTGCGTTCACGGCCCGTTGCATAAGCTTGGAAAAATGAGTTATTAGATGGTGAGTTGGTGCAAAAAGACGGTGCGATACATGAATATCAATTCATTAACACGACTGTGATCATTATTACAACTTACTTCCTTTTAATCATGTTTCTGTGATTAAATTACATGAACGTATTTGACAGGTTTTGCACAAAATTAACATATACAGCTTACATTTAAATACAATGAATACTCAAGTGCAGTGCTTAAATTCACCTGAGGTACTTTCTCGAGTATTTCCATTACACCTCCACCAGTTTGGAGGCAATTACTTTACGTTTAACTCTACTACATTTATTTAGTTACTAGTTACTTTGTAGCTGCAAGCAAGTCATTTATTTTATCAGCAACCAAAGAATTAACAAAAAACACAGACTCCAATAATCTGAAAAATGCTGAAAATTGGATCCAATAATATGATGACCCCTTGCCTACAGGATACATACATGTTAATGTGTATAAATATACTTTTACTTGTATACTTGATTACATTACATTATCAACAACTTTGTGTGACCTTGAATTTCACCAAAATTATATTTTATCACCGTAAGTTAACTTTTACTCAAGTATGTCTCTTAATGTTTACAACGCTTCCCTGAATCACCATCTATGTATTAAACCAGGGGCTCAAACTTAAACTTTTTTGGCTCGTAAAGAAGCAATGTCTCCATGTGTGCATGTCAGTTATATGCAGTTCAACCAAACATTATTTTTCTTCACACATTGTGTCATTAGAAGGATAATTAGTAGGTTGATTACAAGGACTTGTAAAAACAAACAAAGGAATTGGAGTAAACATGTCTAAAATAAGTTTTTCTAATCAGCCAGTGACACCTTTGATTCTAGATTAATTTGATTGTCATTATGCAAATCAAGACTGTGGAGTGTAATTTAAAAACAAACCATTCATTGTGAAGTGTTGAGGAGCTGCTCTGTAGTCTCGGGTAACTGCGGCGGATACTTCTGTATCTTTTGCCAGACGATGAAAAGGGACGCGATTTAAAACTTGCAAAGCAGGGTTAAAATTAAATCAAATTTATGTTGAGATAATTTCCAAGGACAGAAGGTGTCCTGTAGTCTGGTTGTACGACAGCAGATACTTCTGTAGCTTTTGCCAGATGGGAGCAGGGTGAACTATAGGGTGAAATATATCCATTTATATTTGTATGCTTTCTAAAATTCCAACAAACTCCAACATAAAATAGCACTTTGGACTATTTTAGTGCATACTTTTACAAAAAATAAAATCATTTTAAACCTATTTTCATGCCTCCTCTCACTCCTGGTCTGAGGCTAAGATAAGGACTAGCCAAAGAGTCGCAGACTTCTTTTAAAACTTTTATTGAATCATACACATTCATTAAGGAAAAATGATGCAATACAAAACATTTCTCTCAGACACAGCTAAGATTAAATAGTCAAGACAATTTTACAGTTACATCACAGGCACTGTGTTTAAAGGAAGAGAAAGAACAGCGCATAATTTTTTTTCAAGTAATTCGATTACGCTCTGCATGTATTTCTTTGATGTGTACACGTACACAGATGAAAAAGCAGCACATAGTAAGCAGCACTAAAAAGAACAACAGGCTTATATACAGCAACTCTCTACTTATCCATAATCCATAAATGAGATGAATGTGAATCTCAGTCTTATTTCTGATGTTTGATTGATACACAAGGCCAACGGAAAATAATCATGTACATTTGAGACAAATAAAAAGGAGCAACAGAGAGGCCTCTATTCAAAATAAAAAACAAAAAGCTTTCTACACGTGGTAAACTTACAAAAGATTCCTCTTTAGCTCTACAAGCAAATATAATAATAATAATAATAATCAACTTCTTCAAAAAGTAACCATCTCATGAGTTCACATAGTAGTACAATATATTTTGCTTATTAAAACCTTTAGACTCAAGTTCATACATTAAAAAATGAATCAAGAAAATAAAAAGCTCACCTAAATTAAAATTTCACAAGATTTATTTCTTTTTTTACCATCTTTAAGACGCGCTAACTAAACTCGTTATTGCGTTGGTTATGTTAGTGTAAAGAAATGTATAAGTGTGTACTGTGCGCTTTAGTTCAGCTCGTCAGTGGACTCTGACATGGATCGCTCTCTCCTTTCCCGGCCCGTGACGAAGTTGAGCAGGTCGACGGCCGTCACCACCCCGAACACCATCTGCTTCAGATTCGGAGTGCCGTCAGTCAGGTCTGGTGGAAGACGAGAGTGATGAAGATGATGAGAAGGATAAAAAAGTATGTTGGTATGACTCTACAGTAAGTCTCAAGAGATTAAAAATCTACAGCATTTAGGTCTCTTACACAATTGGAAATAATCCATTTACAACTAAAATCAAATGTGTAAACATAAATAAAGTCCAGGTTTTATCATCTGAGAAATGCTTCAGCAGACAGACACTGACAACATTAACTTGGAGTCTCGTGTGTAAGTGTAATATCAAATATTTTAGCTCTGCTCACACTTGCACACTCATCAAGTTGAGTTTTGTACGGAAACCTTGAGGGGCAAGTTAGGAAAAGTATGTATATACATATATATGTATATGTTTCTACATCTCCTGCACTGCACCTTGCACTTGAATGGGGCCCTTGGCATTGATGCCGTTTATATGACGCATATCTTTATTATCCAACGATCTTAACTCCCCTTCATTCGCCCTATGTAAACATGACCTTGGACGAGTGTACGACAGTGGACCAAACACAAAAATGCAGCGGCATGCTCATTTGTTGCCAAATTCTCATCTCTTCCAGACTTAATAAGACAAGGTTTTCCAAAATCAATTTCTCTTTGGGATGCTTGGACTTTGACACTTGTGTTTAAGAGAGAGATGATCAGTGGCATATTGACCCACTGAGCCAGACCATTGTTATCATTAAACTGTGGGTGCGGTAGGGTCTCAGGTTTATGAGCTGCTCAGTCAACAGCACGTCCTTCAGAAAGACATTGACTCCGCACATGCAAACTCAGTCTACTGAAGGTCAAACGCTATTAATCTGAGCATTTATGGTGAACACAGACGACTGAAACTGTGTTTTTTTTTATACCACCACCAGGGAGCGCCAAAGTTTTTAAAAAATTAGCACAGACTTTCTTTTTTTTTCATATTTAAGAACATGACATGGGAGGCGAATGAGAGCGTGTATATGACTGTTAATGTTGGACTTACATTGAATCTGTTCATGCACCACCAGGGCAAAGTGGTCAGTCTCCAGGATGCGGGATAACTTTCCCAAATTATCAGTCAGACGGATCTAAGAATGACAATAAGACAAAGCCGTAAATAAAACGATCAACATTAAATTAATGCAACAAGTAGCTTACAATGTGCCAGATCAGTTAGAAAAAGAAAATTATTTGCAACAACTTGTTGATTATCCCACAAAGTCATAAATGGTTATTTGGTGATAGCTGTATGGCTGAAGGTCATTATGTCCCTCTGGTTTAACAATCTGTTTCTGGACCAAAGCCAGTCAAAACAGAAACAACTGGACCTTATCTATCTGATTAACAGCCTTTTCATCAGAAGAACCTCCCCTCTCCTCATTGGCTGCTGCTGTCACCCAATCAGCATCAGGAATTTTGTCTTCAAATTGATTTACAAACTGAGCCTTAAACATACAAACCTATCCTTGAATACATGAGCCACAAACAGAGAGGCTTTCTTTGGTGTCTTACCTGTTTGAACTGCTTGTAGAGCACTTTGCTGACCGGGTCTGACAGCTTTATCTTTCCTGCCAGGATACACGCCAACACGTTCCCTAAAGTCACCATGCCCAGGATTAACCTATACACACACACATTCACAGAGGTCGAGTTTAAACCCACTGCAGGGGACAACAAGGTAAAACACAGTGGATTAGAAGGATCCGGACACTCAGTATTTCAGCTTCTTCGTCTCACCCAGCCTCATCCACAACGGGTGCTTGGTCAAAGCCCTTCTCCTTCAGGATCTTGATGGTCTTCTGACAGGTGACGGTGGGCAGGACGGTAAGCGGGGCAGACAGGTTCAAACCCTGCAGCCTCAGGTTCCACCACCTGATGGACGAACAGCAATAAGAGGGTTGTACACAACCACAAATGGAAAAAGAGAATATGGCCTCCTTTCTTTACACATACCAGGGTTTCTTCACCATGATGTCCTCTTCCCTCAGGAAGCCCTTCTCGACCATCCACTTGTCATTCAAGAACTTGGACCTTTGGGAGAAGAAAAATGGCTGATCAAAGTACATTAATGGACCACATAGGGGAACTAGAAGTGGCTAAAGTTTGTATACAAGTCAGTCGTGAATATTCCAGTAAAACTAAGGCTATAAACTGCCTCATGACTGGACATGTGGAGATTCTCACATGTAGTTGCGAATGGAGTCTGGCAGGATGACCACACAGCGCTGGCCCTCCTTCAGCTCTTTGGCCATGTTTACCGCTGCTGCCATGGCCGTCCCAGAGCTGCCTCCTGTCAGAGAGAAGCGTGAGAGGTGAGTTATTGTTAACTGAGTTTACAACGTCACCCAGATGTCTGGTGTTTGCTTTAGCTGGAACTGACCGCAGAGCAGGCCCTCCTCTCTGATCAGCATGCGAGACATGTTGAAGGACTCCTCGTCGTCTGACTTGTACCAGGAGTCGACTACCTGAAAATATGACGACAAATTACTGTAAGTGGCTGTGCGTAAGTTTAACAGAAGAAAAAGTGAAGTGAGGAAAAAACAGCTTCTTGAACTCACTGATCTGTCGAGCACGGTGGGGATGAAATCGTACCCGATACCCTCCACCTCGTACTGGGTCTTATCGGTCTTATTAATCTCCTCGGGCTCAGCCAGGATGGAGCCTTCTGGGTCTACACCAACAATCTGCACACAACACACTCATTCATTAACAAGTCTCTCAGTAGAGAGTCATTCTTCTTCCTTTTATCCATGTAGCTTCATAACCGGGAAACAAAATGAGAAATAGTTGACATCTTACTTTGACGTTGGGGCATCTTTCCTTCAGTTTGCGGGCGATTCCAGTGATTGTCCCTCCTGTGCCTGCTCCTGCCACCAGCATGTCTATTTTACCTGTAAGGAAGGAATGAGTGAAGAGTCAACAGAGTAAAAAAAAAATTGTCATAGGATTATATTTGATATTTTTGGAGAATGACAAGGAAAAGTTGTTCTTACCGTCACACTGCTCCAGGATCTCCTCAGCCGTGGTGTCATAGTGAGCCAGAGGGTTGCTTGGGTTGCGGTACTGGTCCAGGATGTGTGAGTTGGGGATCTCATTTTTAAGGCGCCAGGCCACACCCACGTGAGACTCTGGGGAATCGAAGCGAGCGCTGGTGGGTGTACGGACGATCTCAGCTCCGAGAGCTCTCAAGACATCCACCTGTAGAGGGTAAAAACAAAAAAAAGGAGGAAAGGTTTATCATATTCCTGCAAAAATATCTAACTTTTTTTGAAGGTCTTATGTTCTGGAGCACCCCAAGTGGTAGAAAATGTAAAGAACCGGGTCCAGTTTTGATAATTTCTGTGAGATTCATACCAAACTGATGGATGTAAACAACTACTAACATGTTTCACTGTGATGCCAAGAATGTTTTCACTACAATGACAGAGCCAAGTGACTCTTACACTTCCTTTAACCACTAGAATATAAAGCGTGGGTCCTCAGACAGCATGACGGAGAGCTCACCTTCTCCATGCTCATCTTCTCTGGCATGACGATGATGCAGCGGTAGCCTTTCACAGCTGCAGCCAGAGCCAAACCAATACCTGAAAACAAGAATGAAAAAGCACAAACACAAGTTTTTAAAACACAGCTGCTTTCAGCTAATTAACGTAGTATTCATACCTGTAAAATACCCTTCCCCCAGTCACATGCAGTTACTTACCAGTGTTTCCAGAGGTGGGCTCTATGATGGTGTCACCAGGCTTGAGGGCGCCGGCTCTCTCAGCGTCCTCCACCATCCGCAAGCTGATTCTGTCCTTCACACTGCCGCCAGCATTGAAATACTCACACTTGGCCACTACAAGTACACAACACAAACATTTTGATTCAGAAAGCTGAAATGATGCAATCGACCTTGAATGGCCTTCATTTGTTGCTTTCATAATCTGTATCAATAAGAAACGACTCCTCTGATATAAAACATCTGATACCACAACTCCTGTGTTTTACGTGGCGTCGATGACTCATACATAACCAACAATCACGCCTTCTGTCTGATATGAGAATGTTTCCCAACTTGAACGCTCCATGACTCACGTATTTCGCATTTGAGTCCAAACACTTTGGGGATCTTGTTGATGCGCACCAGGGGAGTGTCCCCAATCCTGTGCAAGATGTTTGGAAGAATGGTTGGGGCGACGGCTCTGTGAGGCGAGAGTGGGAGGAAACAGGAATCAACACAGACATTCAGAGACATCGTCTGTGATACACATAACTGCATAAATCACTCTACACCTTGAGGATCCCAGCTGACATCTAACTTGTTTTTCCTGCCAACACTGTTGTGAAGAAACAACTACTTGTTTCAATACAACACCTTTGCCAAGTGCCACTCCTTCCGTGTTTGCTGAAACTTGTTCTCAATGGTTAAAAAAAAAACAAAGCAACAACTGTAAACTGCACAATAATACATTTCAGTCTCAGACACAAAATCTTTCTTACAAAATCTAGACCTCACACTGACCTTGGGATTTGTGGATGAGGGGAGTCGGCTTTTGAGGCTTCCAGGCTCCACTTGCAGCGGCTGGGGAGGTCAGGTCGGATCCATTTCCTCTCCACGGTGGCGTTCTTTGTGTTTATCTGAATGGTTCTAGTCCCCTCTTGATTGTCCTCCATGGCGGGCAGCTTGTCAACACCGTTCAGAGGAATTTTGACGTCTCCGTTGCTGTGGTTGAGCAGCTTGGCAGCATGAGGGCACACGGGGCCTTTGACAGGGCTCTCTTTGGTTGAGGGAACTGACGGCATGGCTTACCCTGGAAAACAGAGGAAATAGAGTTATGTGATAATCTGTGACTTTTTTTAAGTAGATGAGAATGTCAAGTTCTGTTGTGCTAGCTTTTCGACGTCAAACTGTGGAGCATTCCTGAATCCGCTCAAAAAGACCAAATGCCTAAATATCAACATTTGGAGAATGATACAGGTATGACTATTGGTACTTTATCATAGATTTGACAAATAATCATCAGTAATGTGGATATAATGACAAAGTGGGAAAAGGCAAGTATTAGAACCAGATCAAATCACATTACTGTACATAACCGTATCCAATATCTAAGACGATATATAGTCTCATATCATGATGACGATATAATATCTATATATTACACAGCCTTTGTTAACGACAGTGGTAGACGCAAGGTTAACGAATCAAAGTTATCACAGCAAGTCCAGAATCCACCAAAGAGTTGTCAAAACATTTCACACGAAACCATAAATGTCAACCTCATGGAAATATCATCCAATCACTCATGATTTGTTGAGATATTTCAGCCTGGAACAAAGTGGTGGGTCAGCCAACAGTTCTTTTGGTTGCATAGCTGCAGTTTGTCTTGGAGCTTTGCCTAAATAATAGACCAAGATTAATCGGTGTTATTACGCAACTCAGGTACGTTCTTATCACATAGTTAATAAACAGAAATAACAACCTGTGCCAGCCTCTAGTTGCCAACTTTTGGTACTTGTTGGTGGCTTTGAATTGTAATAGTAGAGTATTGTGGTATTGTGTGGAAAACATGTTTCCATTTTTAAAAACTGCTACTGTAAGAATTGCAAGAAACAGCAAAGCTTCCATTACATATATGTTAAACTACATTGATAGACAGTCTTATTTTTGGTAAGTGGTAGAAAACAAACAAAGAACCACTCCTTTCCTTTCTTCCCTTAATGCTGAGTCATTTCGACACTGACAAATAAAGCTGTATCATGCTTACTGGGAGGCTTTAGCAGCACAGACTGATCTAACGGCTCCTTCAGCTCTGAACATACTCATTGTTTAACTTTGCATTGACACGACGAACAAACAAATTAGTCGCTACCTGAAAAAACAGAACTGAAAGTGTGTAAATAGCCTGCAGAACTGGCTGATCAAGCTTTGGCTCATATTGCATCAGTCACAAAAAACATGTATTAGGAAGTGACTGTGAAAAGACAGAATCATGCTGAGTCATAGTTCAAGATTCAAGAGCCGGATACTTATTTCTGCTTAAGATAAATTATCATATATGAACTTGTGTGCATCCAGCTTTATTATGTTTGTGTTTGAGGTTGTAAAGTTTACCGAAAATTACTCAATGATTGGTCGTAACCAGTTATAAAATGTTATAAAACTCCCAAATGTGTAACCGTAAGTTAAACATTATCTTAAAGTTAAGTTAATTACCACTTTGAGAAGAGCAAACAGAAGCTGTTAACTGGGGTTTGCACCATTACATGGGTTAAAGGGAAATTCGGGTGTTATTAATCATCAATTAATCAATATTGACGAGGTAACAAAGTCAGGGGTCTTAATTTTTCCATAAGTGAATAAACAAGCTGTTTTCAGAGGAAAATAAGGTCAAAATTATCTTTAACTGTGAATATTTCCTGGTTTCAATGAACATCTCTGGCTTGTAGACAAAACAAGACATTTTTCGGACATGTTCTTAGGCTTTTGGAATCGTCATTTTTACCTTTTTCTGACATTATATAGACCAAAGTTAACTTATCTACAGATCAACAAATACAATAATAGTAATATTGCAGCCCTACAGATCACTACACTAAATATGAGCCCCCTGACACCTATTAATACATCCATTAGGTTTCTCCACTGTCTGGAAATGGCAACAGATGAACCTTCACTAACACACAGTGTACACACCGGGGCCAGCTGTTGAAACCAGGGCCCCTCTTTGACTACACCAAGAGTTCAGACGATGTCCACCAACTGAACCAACTACAATCCTCTTAAGCAAACAGCTCTGCATGGGAGAGAAAATGGCCTGAGATATGTTGCTTTAAAATTAGTGCTGCACTGGTGAATATGATGCACTTAATCTAAACAGAAAAATAAGAGAGGATTTATAGCTTAGTCTTTCAACCAATTCCACGTGGTGACTATCTATTCTCAAAATGAAAAAGATACAGAAACCAATCTTGGTTGTTAAACCCTCTTCCAGCCCACATGCATCTCAAATCTCTGCTTTTGATACGGCTATTACTGGCTACAACCGCTGTGGTAAATGTGGGAAGGAAGAGTTGGTATGTGGTGGCCTTGCAGGGTTCAACGGGGCAATATGATCCACCGTGAGAGCACTCGTGGCACGGAGCCCAAGTTGCATGGCAGAAAAGACTTCCAAGAGGATTTAACTAGTAGAATCTTTGTTTAACAAGCCTAGAATCAAATCCTCAAGTACCGACTGAGGCTGGGAAAACAGTGCAAAAATCACCTGATCCGAGCCTGGCAATATTAAACCCAATCTCATGAGAAATCCCTGTAAGAACTTTACGCTATCAGACTTGATTATCGTCTTAAGTTGTACCGTTTCTAATCTCCTTTGGTATGTCCAGTGCTCTCTACTGTGCAGAAGCCCTTTATAATTTAGGCTTATTCAAAATTGGTCAGATAATTGCTCTGGCAGCAACAAAAAAGCAACCAAAGTAACAGCTGGTCAACAGCACAAGAAGAGCAGACTATAGACACTCAGTCAGCCATAACAAATGGTGGGCCAAATGTGAAAAGCAGGAATGCTGCAGAGTATAAAAAAACAATGTAAAACCGCAGGGATGTACACCTGAAAACCCACCACCGCATGGTCAGGAAGCCAGATGATGGTGATGACCTTTTAGCTGATATGCAAGAGTGAGTAATGATAAAGTGGTGCCTGATTAGTTGAGCAAGCATGAACTGTTTAAACAATCGATTAATTGGAGTTCATGCAAAAGGTTCTGGGCTGTGAAATGAAAAAAGTGCTGCTTTTTGGTGTAATAAAACAGTCATTAAAATATATCGAGGGATTTGAACTCCTGATTGAAACCAAACAAGCATTAAAAATCAACTACTAGAGAGAATACTTGGCAGATATATCTCAAAGGATAAAACATGACAGAAAATAATTGAGTAAAAGCCAAAATACAGCAGTTCTAGCTTCTCAAATGTAAATAATTGTCTTTTTTTATTTTTGGTCTTTTAATTATTAATTTGAATTCGGCACTGTTATCTAAACCAGTTTAGTCGATAAAATAAAGGGCGAATTAATCGATAGTTGCGTCCCTGATATAGCACTATTACAGTTACAGCTTCACAAAAGTAACTAATTGCTTTTTTCCATCAGTTCTCTATAATAATGGCAAAACACGTGTGTCTTTTTTGGTCTGTTGGACAGAAAAATCAGTGAGTTTTAATTCGGCACTATTTTCCGACTATAAACCGAGCATAATCGATTAAATAAAGGTCACAATAATCGAAAGTATGCGCGCTGACACTGAACTATCACGGTACTGGCGTCTGAAATGTGAACAACAGCATAATTCCTCTCAGTTTTCTAAATTTATGACCCAAATATATTTGGATTTTGGTTTGATTGTCAGATAAAACAGATGATTTGAATTCGGCACTATTGTTTGACATCAACACGAGCTTAATCGATTAAATAAAGGGCAAAATAAAGCCCCAACACTCAAGTATGTTCACTACATGCCATAACATACAGTAGAAACGTGACAGACAAACTACACCTTTAAAAAAAAAGAGCTATGAAGCCAAAATAAGCACGAAAGAAATGCACGGTAAAAATGAAAAAGTAACGGTAAATGTGCACGTAACATTACCGGGGGGTCATTAAATTAAACAATAAGGTACATTGGGTTTATTGTAAGCAGCTAATAAGCAGAAACATGAACCATATTAGGTTGTAAAAGGTCAAATAAAAAAAGATGAACTACGCAGTTGCAGCGTTGCATCAGAAAACAGCATCCATCGAGCGGCTTTCAGTCACCCAACGTCAAACGCACGTGTCGCAATTTACACATTTTAACATGTCTTTCTTCTTATTTTCTCCTCACCTGTAGGTCCGCACTCACCTTCAGAATCGAACGTGGCCGAAAAAACGTGTGTAAAACGGTGAGAAACGACGCCGGTGTACCGCCGAACCCAGAACAACACCGCCGAGTGAGCAACTTCCGACCAGGACAACGGGCTGCGTTCGTGAGGGAGCACGTGCACCGAACGTAGACGACGTGGGCAAACTCCGACGGCTCGCTCTGATTGGCTGCGGCGAGGGCGTCTGTTTGGTGCGCTCGGCCAATCAGAGCAGGGATATCTCAATAAGGGTTTGAGAAAACGCTGCGCTGAAGCCGTCCGCACCATCTGTTTACCTTTTATTGACCACACACGCTGTGCACGCACTTTGACGCATGTGACATCTTGAGAACTTCTCATGAGTTCGTCGTGCCGCTCCAAAAATATTCAGAGTAGCAGCAAAGGTTAAGAGAAAAAAGAGAACGTGCGCAGATTAATTTTTGTTGATTCAGACCAAGTTTATCAACATAAACCAGGCTGTCGTCTTATATTTTAGCTATCATGCTCCCTATTGAGCATAATTTAAAGTAACAAGCATTTTAAATATTAATTTTATGTTGTTTTTTTTGGATTGCAATACAATATCTCCATCTGTTCTCCATTCATTCCTCCAGAAGGAACTGATCTGTTTAAAAGGGGCACTACGCAGTTTGAGAAGGAAATTTAATATTTACAATATGAACGAGGTAGTGACACCAACTCAGATATATTTATCTTTTTCATAAGTGAATAAACAAGCTGCTCTCAGGGTCATCAGGGCCCCACAGTTTGAAGCCAGAAAGGTGGCAGGGTCCGCCACATATTAAAAACAAAGTAAAACAGTATGTTGTGTTGTCCTTTAAGGTCAGTTTGTTTATTCAGTCATGAAAATAAACCGTTTAGTTTGTTGAGGCATAAACAAAAATCAGTCAATGAAGATCTTTCTCCTGATTAATAATTCTTCCCCATAACAAAGGCGACCCTTTAATGTTTAAACTCACTAATCACCAAATAACCTCCTTCGTTCTGTATTAACCCAGAAGGAATTTAGTTTCATTTGTTTAAGTTAAACGTCAGCAAAGATCTCATCGGTGCCACCTAAGAGAACGGAAGTGAGAATAGGGGAAAGGCCCAAACGATGGCTGATTAAGTTTTCGCTGAAGTTGCATCATTCACACTACAATAAAATAATCTACATTTCCTACATTTCAGAGGTGCCCTCATATTTAATCAGCGAATGATCATCATCAGAATAATAAAGTAGCTAGTGAGTCACTGTAAAACGCAGTCACAAACAAACTGGGTGATTAGATAATCATCCTAATAGATGTAAAGTCTGGAACTATAAAGTCTGACAAAGCACTTGAACAAGCAATAAAATGCCTTCATATCCTTTACCCCTCAATAATAATGCTGTGCCAAAACGCCACACCAATTACCACATTAGTTTTCCAGTCGCACAGGAATAATCAGCACTTTGGTCAGCACATGAGAAATAAGTTGATGTTCAGATAAACAAGTGGTGCCAGTGCAGAATTACAAATCTGTTTTATTGAGAAAGCGACACAAGCTCGTCTTAAAAAAAGGGAATAAAAGAAAAAACACTTCCAACAATTCACCAAAAAAAAAGAGAGAAGAAAATGACTTTGTCGTCACTGCTGGGGTAAAAGGAGTGGGAAGGGATTTGGTAGGACATCGGGTCAGTCTCGGCTTCCTTCAGAACCTCCCAGAGCGCTCTCGGTCCCTCGACCTTCGCCTCTCGCGGTCCCGCCGTCGGTCCCTGGAGCGGGAGCGTCGTTCCCTTGAGCGCGAGCGAGAGCGGTGCCTGAAGAGAGAGAATTAAAACATTCATTTAAAAATCCTGATTAATCCATAAACATAAACATATCTCTTGTAAGATTTCTTTACCTTTTCCTGCGGCGGCCGTACAACTCCCTTCGAAGTTCCCGCGATATGGGTTTCAGGTGCATGAAGTTGCAGAAGCCTCCTCTGGTGCACTCTCTGCAGAAAACAGCACACAAGGGGTTAAAACTTGGTGGAGAATTGCCATGAGGAAAACTTGGCTCTGACACATGCTGAGGAGCATGCCAGCCCACCAAAGAACATCTGATCTTTATCCCCCCACCCAACACACACCGAGTTCGTCCTATCACTGGCACGGCAAACAAGCCCCGATCCAATGGAAAAACACTGAGAGACTCATAAAAGAGGTGCACAAGTTTCCTCCCACCGTGTGAGGACAAAGTTTATCTTTGTGTTTTAAAGAAAAATGTGATGATTCACACAGTGCCCATGCAGCTGGTAAGGTTTCAGTGCCTTCCTGAAGGCCACGTGCTGAGGCTCATCGAGACAAAGATTCACCCAAAGTATGTACAGCTGTTAGCATGTTCGCGTCAGGTGTTCTTAACCGTACAACAACAGAGGAAAATGCAACATATAAACACAGAGTCTGAAGAAGGAGCATCACCAGCAAACACCTCAACCTCTTATCCTGTCTGTTGATATTGGGCTTTAAATGGCAGATATTCCCAAACAAGCTTCCAATTAAAGTAGCAGTAACCAGTTTATAGGCAGCAAGTCTGGAGCTTTCAAGGCCCCTCAGTCGCTGGAGCCTCGGGGCACTTGTCCTCTTTACCCAGTTTATAAGTCAGCCTGAGCTGCAGATTCAAGGCTTTTCTTGGATTACATAGCTGCAGAATGGACTTTCTTCCCACCTCACTAACCTGCTGCAAACACCACGTGTCTTTTTCTACCTTTAACTGATACCCTAACACACACACATACACACGCACACGTGCACTATGTATATACAACGATGTTAAACATTGTGTTTGTATAACACAAAGTTTATAGACACAGCTGTTAAGGTTTATTGCAGCTAAACATAACAGATGTCATTACTGAAAATGGTATAACTAGACAATATGTATTGCATTAAGTGGTTTTAAAGTGTAGTTGCAAAGATGTACTGCTTTTCTTGTCTCATGTCTGCTTATCAGACAAAGTAAAATGAAGTACAAAAACCAGAAGTCCTCTGCTTTGGTGGAGGTAAAAATGCAGGCAATGCAATGGTCTGAAAACAAAACACCACACATCTCAGCTCCTGGCCAACTTAAAGCTGAAACAGGCAAATCCTCCCGTCTTAGTGCTTCCAAGTCATATTGATGTTGGTGCCTTTAGTCCAAAAATAACCAGATCTTTTCCTCAGAGTGGCAACTACCAACAAAACAGGACAAAACCAATCATTAAGTCTATAATGAAAACGTGGAAGCAGATATAAATGGTGCCGGGCTGCCAGCCTGCAGTCAGCATTAAGTGCCTGGTGGCAGACAGAATAGCAAAGTGAAGGGGAAGTTTACAGGGAACGGATCTCAACACTGATGGTATCAGTACTCTACAGCCATTACACTGCGCACTCAACATTTAAGCAAAGAAACATGTTAAGGGGTAACACATTAGAATTGGCCATCTCCTGTTCAAACTCTCAAAAAAAAAATAGGGGCAGCATATCACCAAAATAACTGCTGACTGTATTTTTTCACACATTAATGAGCGCAGCTGTTGTTATCTGCAAACATTATCTGCTTGCAATGTTGGCAGGTTAGCATGCTAACTTCAGTAGCTATCTCTTCTACGCAGTAAATACAAGTCTCTGCTTTATGGTCGATACAGTTATTTCTTCACATTCTGTTTGTAGCTTCGGTTAATTTGTGAGTGTTTTGACCCACATGCGTATAAATACTTCAAATGTTCAACACACTCGCAGAAACAACTTAAAAATCAACACCAGGTGGTTTTAAGCTGTGAACAGAACTTTTCTAGTTTCTATCGTTAAAAATATGTGTTTATGCTTTTTCTAAACATAAGAAGTTTCCGGTGCTTCGACACTTTAGCAGGTGTCACTCACCCCATTTCATACTGACGGCAGCACGCTTCCCTGAAGTCCGTGACGGGGGAGAGCTCTGCGTGGATGGGTTGGCCGTTGAACCAACGGTTGTTCAGGTCCATGACTGCTTTCTCAGCGTCCTCCTCACGGCGGAACTACACAATAAAGATAATCACTAGGGGTTTCCTCAACTACTCATTTATTAGCTCCACTATTCTTTTAAATACATTTATCACAAACCTTAACATAAACGTTGCCGACTAGGTGGTCGCCCAAGTTGTCGCACACATTCATCTCCTCCACCTCTCCGTACTTCTCCTCCAT
The DNA here is from genome assembly GCA_903131615.1 of Diplodus sargus. Classification (NCBI taxonomy): domain Eukaryota; kingdom Metazoa; phylum Chordata; class Actinopteri; order Spariformes; family Sparidae; genus Diplodus; species Diplodus sargus. The sequence continues at coordinate 1,105,510 of CAEMYA010000048.1, forward strand.
CTCTGTGAACACCTCCTGTGAGGGAAATAATAATTAAAATAATAAAAGAGGAGAAGAACAATCAACACATTGAAAAGGTTCTTTCTTTTGTTTTATTTTTATCCACGTTATTATCAAGATAACAGATAATTTGTAGAAAATGGTGAACATATTGTCTTTTTTAAAGTTCATGATAACTCCCCTGCCTCCATTTTCCTTCTGTAAAAGTAGCCAGAGACAAGCTGTGGCAGAACTCCTCCAAAATTATTCAGCACAAACTTGATACATTTTGGAAATGTCCAATGTCAGACAACACAGGTGTGACGTCAAATCAGGCAATATGTGGAACGGAGACGAGACACCGGCACAGACGGTCACTCACCTCGAAGAACTCGTCATAGTGCTCCTGCATTTCCACATCGCTGACAGCGCCTACGAAATGTCAACAAGGGGACAGTCAGGACGAAGCTTAATGGACACTCATGGTAAAAGACTTCAGCCTTCAAACGGACTGTGTGACACCTTTAGCTTCAGTCTAACTGTAGCAACATAACATGATACTTCTTGCTATAACAGTTACACCCTGTAGATAATATAATTTATGTTATTTGTCACTAGAAACATTCTTCTCACTCCCATGACTTTTCAGCTTAAACTAGAGCTGACCCCTCTTAGCATTCTCCTGTTTACTTGCATTTTACTTTGAAATTATTCTCCAAAGTTTAACTTCTCTACAAACTATTACTGGAACCTAATGTGCAGGAAGCCATGATGTAACAACACTACAGTAAATGTGTTTTCAGGTTTACTACTTCATGACAACCCCTGGCTAGAACATGAAGGAGAGTTTCTAAGTTGGGGGCAGCACCAGTAGAAACCGGCTTCAATGAGCCAGAAGCGAAAAATGTGTTGTCAGTGTCAAACTGTTAAGTGTGAAGCAAAGGACACAGAAGCAGTAAGTTAATCATAGCTATCACATCTGTTTCACATCAGCAAATGGAGGATCTGATAGAAACTGTGCACACTATTGCACAAGACTGACTCGGGTAGTTTTGCCAGGAAAACATGCAAAACAGCATGTGGCCTGTTACTCTATCTCCAGGAAGTGATATGATGCGATACACATCTCTAGAAGACATGTTCCTACGCTAAGCCAGATTTATGTGGGGAGGTGTGATAGAGTTAAATTAAGTGCAGTCGGTGCTGGAGGGTCCTGCAGATGAAGGGAGAACTTACAGTGTAAACCATCAGCAGACTGGGCAGAGTTTTGAAGGTTATGAAGGTAAATGTTCAAGAAGGGAAATGGTCTGAAATACAAAACGTAAACGGCTGTGACATAAATCAACCAGGAAAAAGAGCTGGGGAGGAAAAAAATGTGATTAGAAATGTTTCCGTCAGTAAATTTCGCAGCTAATTATGTGATGGATAACGCTGCATTCAAGATCTCCATTTGAGGTGCCCCTCTTTTAAGAGTGTTGTAGATCATTTCAAAGTGTTCTATGTTTTGAGATATTTGCTCCATTTCCCCTACATTTACTATTTAATTCCCATTTTATATAAAAGACTATGGCATAAAGAATTTGGTTTTGTTTAGCTTGAACAACGGTCAACAGAATATATTAAAAGTGAAGTAAAAACAAGACAATTCAAAACACATATTGATACAGATGTTTTTATGCAAGCTGAAAAGTTGAAGTAAGAAGTCGACTTTTGTCTTGGCTCTTTTTGTGTTTTACTGCTCTGACACAACCCTGCAAAACACGACTGGAAGCTATTCAGGCATAATAAAACACTCGCTCAACAGTCATTCTCCTCTGTAATTTGGTGCTGAATGGAAGTGAACGAGCTCAAGCAGTATCCCAAATCTTTTATGACTTCAAATTGCACGCAGCTGCCTTTGCAGGAAATATTCGCAGACACAAAAACAAAACTTGCATTGTCCTTTAAAGAGGGACTCCACACGTTATACACATTTAATGTGATAACAGGTCTTCTTGGGAGGTACTACTGCATGAGTGAAAAAGGCAGTATAAAGCCTTTTGTGCCTACATTACCCACAATGCAGCTTGACCAATAAGAGACAACATTGGAGGCAATTTATCAGATTAGACCCACGAAAGGCTTTATAGAACTTTTTTCCCAATATGCAGTAGTAGTCCAAAAGCAAGACCTGCAAACACACTTTAATTAGGGAAACACGTTATGGATTTTTTCCCCAGCCAATACCTATAACCGTTTACTATAGAAAACATTGGCAGGATTATCCTTTTAAAGAAAAAGACAACTGGGGTTAGGTCCTTTTTTAAAACCATCTCTCTGATCAACGGCAGAGTGGTTCAAAAATGCATCCCAAAAGAAAAACAGACAAGTCAATTCTCGGCCCTCCTGCCCACTCACACACTTACCTGTATGAGAGGTGCTGCTTCAGGTCAACATATTTACTTTACTCAACACAAAGTTCTGAGTGTTCTGCCATAATCAACACAGTGTGGACAGTTTGGTGTGTTTTGGCTTCACCGTATAGAGACTTAACGGCTGCTCAGTGAGCCATGTGGCAGCTCAGCTACACAGGGTTGAACAACTGAAGCAGGTGTTTTTTTGTTAGTAGTAAGTGATAACTGAGAAATTTTTGTTTTTGGGTGATAATGGGTTGCCAGCTGGGTCTCCTTATCCCTGCAGGGCTGAAGCAGCACCTCGTGTCTGTTTGTTATAAGTGAGCAACACTTTTAGAAAACAGAGAGGGAGGTTGTTGACAAACTTTAAACTTACAGCGAGAAGCGTCGGCCGTCTGCGCACTGTTCTGAGGATTACGGTAGATGTTTTGGATCAAGATGGTCTGCGGGGGACAGAACAGCTTGTGGTTAGACAGGATTGTAGTTTTGTGCTGTTTCCATTTTGACTTGTTTACATTGTTTTCACAGTCATGCATGCACAACAGCCTCTGAAATTCTGTTTGTCATTTTGAGAGTTTTCAAAGTTTTCTTTCCTTTTTGCCCCTTTTCTGGTCTTTTTTTCTACCTCAATTTTAATCTTGGGAAGCACTTTGTGATATTTCCAATGTGAAAGATGCGAAACTAAACAAGCTTTACTTACTTCCTTACCATGTTTGTATACTCCATAAGCTCAACCACATCATGCCTTAAATTCCTCCAAAAGCCAAAGTTAAGTTATATAGGCCTATAAATCGGCCTGGATTTCAGCAGTCTGCATTTGTGTGCAAAACTTTTTCTTTAACCTTGTTCTTTAAGAAAAACCTCTTTAAAAGGACACACACACATAAAAAGGGAAATGCCCGAAAATTGAGTTTACTGAAAAAGAACAAACTGAGGTATGGGTGTAGTTCATAGTTGGAAAAAAAATGCGAAAAATACAAACTGTTAGGAATGGAAAATGACAAAATATACTATGCTGGACACATTTACCAATAACTTGAGCACTCAGACACAAAGTACTCAAACATAAGTTAATATTTAAAAACAAAACAAACTCTTGAAGACGAAGTATCTCATCCACATCATGTTTACACTTCTGACTCACATGAAACGAGCCAAGTCCGAAAGATTACAGCAGTACACTAAACTAGAACTGCATTTTTTTTCAACCATTAGATGAATATAATATATTTTCACAAGAGCTGCACAATAAATCAAAATATTATCAAAGTTGCAAAAAGGCCAAGAGAAGAACTGGTTTTTGGAAAAAAACAAATTGCAAGAAGCTCCAATTTTGTGACAATATGTGACAAACATTAAAAAGTTCTGTCGTGCTGAAGAGATGCTCTGGACAACAGATCTTCTTCTCCTCCTTGTTCTCTTGATCTAAGAAAATCTTTGTCAGGTACAGACCCAGCCATATGCCATGGCTGCCATGCCAGTCATTTTTTTTTCCCGGTAAAAATAAAACTTGAGATGAAAAAATTATAATGCCCACTAAGCACGAATCATTATGTAATCACAATACTATTTTTTTTCCACCACATGGTGCAGAGCCCTAATTTTCACACACGTATCATCAAGAATTGCGGTGTGTTCATACATATATATCCTCTGTTAGAGTGTACAGCTGGTTAACCATTCATCACAGGGTTGGTCCTTCAATCTGCTCCTGTCCACATGTCAATGTGTCTATGAGCAAGACACTGAACCCTAAGTTGCTCCCGGTGGGCAGGGATGCCTTGACTGGCAGCAGTGCATGAGTATGTGTTTGGATGGGTGATTTAGAGTACAACTGTAAAAAGTTTGTCTGTGAAGTGGGGAAAGTACTATACAAATGTGTCAATAACACACACTAAGGCCTTGTTTTTAGGACATGAAGTGTGTTGGGATCTCACCTGGCTGAAGGTTGGTTTGTTGTGCAATCTCGAGCAGCGGTCTCCATGTCTGCAAGCTCCAATTTTGAAATAGAAGGAACAATTGACCCTGGAAAAAAGTAACAGTGTCATCATACTCAGTTTATAATTGTATCCGTTGATTTGCTGCAGAAGATATTTGAAATGTTATATTACTGCCAAAAACATTCCAAGCAAATAACAATGTCAGACTCAGTCTGTTAAATAATGGTCAAGTTCTCCAGCCTCTCTATGGCTAGTCCATTTGTTTTATATCAGTTCAACATATACTTTTGTTTTTCAAGTAATTTCCAAATACAGCCACGCGTTGTAGTGTTTAGAAAACGTTGCTTGAACCGAAGTAAACAGTGTATTTGTAGTTTGACCATTTCCAGCATCAGCACTAATGAGTACCTCGGGCACCAAGACTGACCGACTGGGACTGATTAAAAAAGAAAAGAGAAAATCCATTGTTTGTCATAATGAGGGGACATCCAAAAGTATGAATCAATGGTCTGTTTTAATTGTTTATTGTGACTCCCTGGGGTTTTGCTATATAAAGCTTTGGATCCACAAGCAACATTTGTTCTTCTTAACTCACAGTTTGTTCTTATAAAAATAAGGAATATCACCAGACCCAACCTTGACCTACCTACCGAACCACCTGTTGCACTAGATCAGTTACTATGTGTTAAAGCAGATCAATTTATCAGTACATGATTTATGATACAAAACTAGACACTGTTTCAGAGTTAAGTTACACACAATATCTGGTCACTTAATTTCTTGATATTAAACGATAAACCGACATACAAGTTATACATTTTAGCTGAATCTCCACTTATTTGAATTGATAAAACGAATTTAGCTGTCCCTGCGTTGCCATCTCAACAACTTTCAGCTAGTCCAGTGTTTTGATTTGCTAGTTCGGAGAGCACCCCTTGAACGAACGGCTGTCTTAATATTTATTATGGTTGCATGATTGCAATGACTGCACAATAATTTTATTTAAATCACTGGTCACAAATGCGCAGGGTGCATTCTGCTGCTCTCCACCGGTGAGACGGAACAAAAACAACCAGCCTGAGCAAGGCTGTTACTCTGCTAACAAGCCCATTCATTAACCAAGCTACACGTTGCCTGGCTATTTAATTAGCTACAAAGTACGCTTCCAATGTATGCTTGAGTGACAATAAATGAGTGAACATTTTGCAAAACTACCCGTTTTGGCGCAAAAGTAGCTGTAGGTTAGCTAAGGTGCCTTCCTGAGTTTCATTCAATGCGTTAGCTGAGTGTTAGCTTCCTGTTGCTAATGTAAGCTTGACGAGGACATTCAGAAGAGCTGCGGCCACAAACCGAGCCCCGCCGGAGACGGAGAAGAAACACTCCAAGCATACTTTGTTTAAAACTCATCGCTTGGGCGCTAAATACTATGAATATTAAATAAAACTTACTTGTCTTTCTCTGTGCCGAAAATGGATGCCAGGTACTCCGCCATTTTCGGCTCGTCGGAGACGTACGGACGGACGTCATTACGTAAAGAGAGTGCGACTGCGCAGTCGCGACCACTTGACAGCTTGCACTGACCGTTGAGGCCACACATCGACGCTGTTGTTCTAGAAATATTCGACTTATTTCTCACCAACATTGACTTTTTCTCACGTCTAAGAGCTGAAATTGACTCATGGCTTGAATGGTGAATGTGTCGCTAAATCAGTTGAACATTTTCATTTTCTCTATTTACAACCACAGGTGAGTCTTCCAGTGGTGGGAAGTAACTGTATAAGTTAGTTAGCATCAAGTTCTGTATCACCACAGAGCTGAGTACATGTACTTTACTTGAGTATTTTCTCTTTTTTTTTCTGCTTTTAAAATGTGATGCAATGTTTGAAATAAAAGTAGTCATAATATAAAGTAGCTCAAATTAGCCAAAGGCGTCAGTAAATAAACCAAAAGTTAGCACAAATGTAAGCTAGGTAGCCTATAATATTTTGATTTTGAGATATGTAATGGAGTATTTTTGTCAGGGTTAGACCACATACATTTAATTAAGACGTATTTACTTTCATGTCGGTAACAATTTGAATACAGTACTTTTATTGAGGTATTTTTCCAGATATAGGTACCCATAATGATGTTATCAAACATAAGCCCACTTATTTCCTTGCTTTGATAACCACAGGATGTTTGTCAAAATAAATCAATTTGAAATAATATTTGACATGCTAAACACACAAAACCATCATAATATGGTGCACCCAATATGATTAGCCGCACCTTGGAGTCCTGTATTGCAGAGTTTGCCCACCAAAAGCATTTCAAGTTGCTGAAACCCACAACTTGTTATTTCTGCTGCTCACTGTCTCTCAATCAAAACAAAACAGAAGATGTAAGCAGCGTGGGATCATGGGAGTGGTTGTCTTGAAAATCTACCTACGTAACTCATAAATGTTTACAGCCGAGGTGAGTTTGAGTCATGTCGATGTTCATGTCGTGTCACATTCACTGACATCCTTTTTTCGCTCCCTGACATATCGTCTGATGTTTTTCCGGACCGCAACAAACCGTTATTTGGGAACTGAAATGGGCCTAAAGTGGTAGTGAGTATTTTTCCAGGTTTTGGGTACTCCCCCTCCACTGTGCTTATATCTCAAAGGTCTCCCCAAACCTGACATCCCCTTAGAGCCACAGACGACACTTCTCTCACAAGCCAAAGGCTTACCTCTCAAATAAACCAAACTGGTTATGCACAGTTGGTGAAGCGGTCCTCTCAAACCTGAATGAGGCTGACACACTGCAGTCCACAGGCTGATGGTGTTGCCTGATAGAAACCACACGCACACATCAACACACTGCCGTGCACGGGTTTGCAGGAGATGCAGATGGTGAACATGAAAGAAAAGGAGAGGGGAGAGGAAGTCAGCCTAGAGAAGTCTGAACCACAGACACTGCCAAGAAGTGATGAAGGTGCGCAGGCTTACGTAAGACTCGGAAATGAAAGGAGAGGCTATATGTGAGAGAGGGAGACTGTAGTAAAACATGAAGTCTTTGCCGTAGCTGCGTCGTCGCAGGGTCTTCACCTCAAACTGCGGGAACCCCCTAATCTGACATATTTGGTTGCTTTGGACCTGCAACGTTTGCAGAAGTGAGACCACCCACCGACCTTCGCTCCCCTCCACTGCTCTCGCTGTAAAGGGGAAAGAGGTAGAGGTAGGGAGGGAGTGTACAGCGAGCAGAAAGAGGAAGCAGCATGTAGCTGAACATCTTTGCCACAGAACTTCTCTGTTTTCTGATTAAATAATAATGTGTCTGGAGGAACACTTCCCACTTGGATTGGCTGCGACTGGAAGATGACTGTTCGTTGTCTGAGCGCTCCCATCATGAGGCCTAACCACTGCTGGACCGTTCTGCGTGCGTCCATCCTGGCAGCGCTGCTTCTCACCTTAAACGCTGACAGTAAGTTATAATTTTTTGCATACTGGGCTTTTTCAGTGTTTTTGTTGCGTTAACTTTCCTGCTTCTGCAGGTTTGTGAAATGTTAAATCAGGCTTTTTTCCCAAAAAGTCAGCTTATTTTCGAGTAACCTTCATTTAAATTATTTTGCAAGGCCGGATTTCTGGGAAGGTCATGAACTTTAAAGCGCCAGAGGATTTAGATTTAAAAAATATCAAGCTTGCACAATTTTAAAAGTTCAGTCTTTTCCTCAACCCAACGAGTGGCTCAGTTTGTTAAGAAAGTCGTTACGGATATCTTGAAGATACTTGTGTTATTACCTCTGCCGAAGATGTCTTTTCACCGCTGTCCGTTTGCTTGCTACTTGCTTGCTTGGTTGGTTTCTCAGCAGGAGAGCACAAAAACTACTCAGTTTCCACAAAATCAGCCTGAAATAGACCCCGTTATGTTTTGGTGTGGGAAAAGGGACGGATCCAGAACATTTTTCACAGTTTTTTGAAGATTGCTAGATAAATGCGTCTTTCAAAATGTTCGGTAATTTCTCCGGAAATCGTGCATGGATTGCAATTTGATGTGGATCCTAGTTCTGGTTAAAGGGGCACTATTTCATTTTAATATTTACAATATTTAGGGGGAATAATACAAACTCAGAAATATGTATTTTATTCCGTAAGTGAATAAACAAGCTGTTTAGGCCCAGAACGCCGTTTGAAACTAGATAGGTGGCAGGGTCCGCCACTTATAAACAAAGTAAAACAGTAGAAAAGTGTGTTTATTCAGTTTATTCAGTCATGGAAACAAAATGTTTATTTGGTTTGTTTAGGTGTAAAATATCAGCCAGTGAAGATCTTCTGATTAAAATGTTGTCGTAAAAACTACATAGTGCACCTTTAAGCTGTTATAGGTGGTTAAAGATGTGGAGTTATACAGGGTTATCGAGTCTGATAGAGGATTCTTTTTCCTCATGCACTTTAAAATATGCAAATGTCATCATGAATAACACGTAAGAAGTGCAGAATTTCTGTTTCAGTTGCTTAAAATGCGACTTTCGGTTAATTTCCCCCCCAGCAGGAGGGTGTTTTTTATCTGTGTGGGAGCTCGATGGAAAAAACTAAAACTGAGATTTAAACAAAGATAAAGCAGCAGAAATATTTGAATAAAAACAATTAGTCATTAGCCTAATACCTCGTCTACCCACTCAGTGTTCCTTGTGTGTCTGAATTGACTTTAACAAGAAAGGTTGATGGATTCTATAAGTTCCTGTCTGCAGTATGTCCACCTTCAGTCAAAACTACCAGCGTGATTTCTTTATTCTAAAAAAGTCAGTCAGTCATGTATCTATTTATAAATCTGTACTGTGATTTCCTTTTGTTTGTTTGTGGTCTGAAGGTAAAACAGATATTTATAGATGACTAATACTGAGCCAGCAGCATTTAAAAATACACTTTGTTCATAATCGTCAGTGTATTATTGAATGCGGTGCACCGGTAATGGTGTTAAAGCTGCACTTGAGGATCGTTGAGAACACTCACCCCATCGGCATGAAAGTGAGCAAACATTTCGAGGCGAGTCTAACACTTACCAGCCTTTCATCAAGGTCCATTTTGAAGCTGTTCTGGAGCTCTCAGTAATATCACATGATCATCGTTAGCAGATGCAACAAACAGTCGCTCTCTCTCTTTCTCTCTCGATGGAACCAGAACAGAACAGAACAGGAATGTTTGCCTCTTTTTGCTCACTAAGAGTTGACATTCTGTTTAAATTTCCACTCTCCCCGAGGCCCTCAGCATCGCGTAATATGCTCAAAAGCTCAGGAACAGCGATTAAACGGCCCTTGCGGTGAGATTATTTTGTCAACGGCCGTTTCTAAGACGGAAAATTATACTTGAAGTTCAACATTCATGAACAATAGATGGCTCGCTTAGCGTTAAATCGGACAATTGTTGCAGATGTCACTATGCAAAGTAACAGGTGAGATTCAGACCTTGGTTTGATGTTCCCTTGAGAGACTGTTCTTCTGACAGCGGTGCAATCTCACTTCCCCTTCACAGTAATTGTGTTCCGATTGCAACCAAAATTAAGTTGTCACAAAGTGCTTTTTACCCTGTTAAGTCATGCATTATGTTGAGTGGTCTTTTGAAGACTTGCAGGAGCTTTGAATATTTTCTCTTGCCTGTTGTAGGCAGTGCTGTTTTTATATTTGATTGCGGGCGCCTAAAAACAAAAGGTGCGACTGTTGTGAAGGTGGTCTGTGCTGCAGGAGGCTGTGCAAAATCCTTTTTGTGGGGTTTCAGTCTGCTCCATCAAACCTGCAGCAAACACAGTCACTGCTGCTGGTAGCTCAGAAGCTCATCGTCTCAAGATGAGCAAGTGATGATTCTAGCAAAAAACACTTAAGCTAGCTTAGTTTGCTCGTAAATGAGTAGATGCACGTTTCCTTCAGTTGTGGCGATACGGAAAGAAAATAGTTCTGCTCACAACAAGGTGTGTGGATCTTGAGTAACTGGGTCATGCTTATCCGAGGCCAAGTCGTGTGAATTTAATTCATTTTGTCATTTTGGAACCTTCAACCCAGTCAGTTTACATTTGTTCAAGTTAAACTGTGTATTTTGAAAGTGCTGTGCTTGGGGTTACGAAACAACCGCGCTTTGACATACGTGCCTCTGTCACCGCGAACACAGCTGGAAAACGGCCCGACGTCTCACTAAAGATATCCAGTGGTTTTCAATGGTCTCTTGCTTTGCAGCTGTCTCGGCCAGTTGTCACACCACCAACATCAGCTCCAACTCCTGACATGAGAGTCACACATATTGTAGAAATGTTAATATGATACGTGAGAGACACATGCAGATTTGAACACGTCTGTGGTTTGCAGAAATTAAAAATATATTATTATGTTCTGGTGACTAGGCTGGAAACTGTAGAACACCTGATTTAAAAAAAAACCTTTCTAGTCATTCATGTTCACTGCTCACTGACATTATTCTGTTATAATTAGCTGGTTACAGATTGAATTGCTCCATTATAGTAATACAGTAAACTATCAACTAAAGGTGAATTTACCTATTCTGTCATTTTCATTTTGCAGGTGAAGATTGTGACGTTGAAATCAGAGTGCGCCGCAACACAGTCTATGAAGCTTCTGTTGGGGAAGAACTGAGGATTAACTGCACAGTTGTTTTCTGCAGAAACTCACCGCCAACAGTCTCCTGGTCTAAACTTAGGACAACTTATGTCCCTGTCAATGTCAGCAGTAGCAGCCACATCAAAACAGAGTGGAAAAATATAAACAATTCACAAGGGATATCGTTTTTGGTCTTTAAAAATATTCTCATGAGCGACTCAGGTGAGTATCAGTGTCGGGCTGGAGGCAACGTGGGCCACAACATCAACGTCTCCGTCGCTGGTGAGTCTGACTTCTTAATTAATTTAATACATCTATGCTGAACTGAACTGATCCAAAAATCCCATGTTCACATGGTCCAGCTTAAATTTCTAACTGCTAGAGAATGATAAATGAACAACTGCAGCGCTCCACTTGACAGTACAACCTTTTTCTGACATGAAAGTCTCGTTATTCACATATGACGTCATATCACTCAGACTTAAGACTCTGTATTGTCATATAGGTAATCGGGAAAACACCAATTTTACACACAAGAATGACTCAAGTAAGAAATATATATATATATATATACAGTGTCTTCATTTTAATCTGAATCCTAGAACGTATGTTTTGTTCTTTAAAACACTGAAGTTGACATGACTTAGCTTTAGATTTACATAAACACATTGATGTTGAGTCAGACGTCCTCTTTGTCTCACAGGCAGCCACACTCCTGATCCAGAAAATGATCATAAGGATCATAATGCTCTTTGGATGTACGTGTACACTGCTGCTGGGATCGTGTCATTTGTCATCATAGTCATAGTTATATCTGTCATGTCCATGCACGGATGTAAAGGTAAGACGTTCAGATATATTATTCATAACAGAAGACTTAACTCTCCGAGATAAGATACCACCAATAAATATTGAAAGCAGTTACTAAGTTCACCAAAATGTCTTTATGCAGGGAAACCAAAGAAGGAGACTCGAAGTGATAATCAGGTAGGACACGATACAGACGCACCAAAACTACAGCCGCCTCATCCCACTGTCACTCATTTACAGACTTTGATTCTGTTTTGGATGTTTGCAGTACATGGCGATCCCCATGGTCGAGCAGCCCCCTCCACACGCCAGCGCTTTGCCACGAGGAAGCCCCTCCGAGCCTCCACCTCGGAGATCTACCAGGAGGAAGGCTCCGCCCTCACAACCCAGCGAGTTGCCTTTACCGAGAGACAATGAGCCCCTTTACGGCAGGGCGAAAAAGGAGAGGGAGAGGCCGAGGACTACGGCGGAGGAGGAGGAGGGGAGTTCTCTTGTGTACGCTGCCCTCAACCATCAGCTCCCAGCGAGGGCTGCTGCTCGGCCTCGTGTGCAGATGGAGGAGAAGTCAGAGTACGCGGCGATCCGCGTTAAAGACTACTAGACACTAGAAGACCACTGACGAACATTTTCAAATCCAAGCAATCTCAAGAGGCAGATACATTTCTGTAAACACGGCTCTTTTATCAAAACACAAGGATTGTACAGCACAGACATCCCAACCGACCTACCTGAGACTGTCCACAATTTGGTCGATACTTTAGAAACTCTGCTTTCCCAGGTGTTTCCTGTCTGGCTTGTTAGACCTCTGCTGAACTGTGAGTTTGGCAGAGCTGTGGTTGGAATTATGTGTAGTCATCATGTATCATTGTGCTCAAAGTGAGCTCAATCCCAGCCAGACTGGCACAAACCACTTTATCTGACTCTGGTACACACCAACTCAAATCGACAGTTCTGTTGGGCAAGTGAAAAAAACATTCCAAGGCCTTTCCGGTGCTTCGCCTGCCCTCCCTACGTAGCTTTAGCTGCCTTGTTTGGTGCTACGGTAGCAGCAAACTGGACGGATCAGATGAAGCTCAGCCAGTGATGAGTGTGTAACTTATCCCAGCTGAATAGGTTTACCACAGATGTTCAGGGCTTTTAACATTCAGAAGGAACACCCGTGCTACGCAGTATCTACATGATATGTTTTGTTACCTTGCTAACACTTCCATCAAGAATTTTCCACCTTCAGCTACGTTTTACAAGAATTAAACCTACATTTGTGACCTGTTTTTTTGAAAGTCTTCAGCAAAAACCAGTGTGCTTTTCGCAGTCTGTCTACAACAAGTCGCGATCTTGGTTTGAATGTCTTGTGTCACGCACTCCCCGCCTGATAAAATCTGTCACTTTGTGCTGTTGCACATCCATAACTTGAATTTACTGTTTTGAGTGACATAACACCTAATAATATTAATAGTTTCGTGTGCTTTCACCTGTGCAGAATGGTACTATTTCAACTGTTGACTCATTTTCTGACTCTGTGAATGACTACTGAGCATCTGCAATTTTGTTTTCACAACCTGTTTAATTTCTGTAACTGTTTAATAGAGAATGTAATAATAATCTCATCATTTTGTGCAATCAGATGAACACGTGTATCCATAACTTGTTTGATTCGAATGAAGAATATATGATGCAATCACTGCAGACTCACTTTTGTGCTGTTTACTCAAAGGTGTTTGTGCCAAAAATGTCATTTTTTGGGCTGTAATATGAACGTTAAGGGTATTTAGGTTTGTATAACATTTTCTGTAATGGGGGGATGCAAACGCACAGACCAAGGCAATCTAAAACAGGAAGTGAAGTATACCACATGTCACTTACTGTGGTATATAGAGCAGACCTGCAGTATTAGTTGCTCTACAAAACAGGGTAGTTTGTACTTGAAGTGTTGCCACCATGAGACTTAACGGCTGCCTGACGATCCTTCCCGTGTCCATCTTAGCGGCGCTCGCTGTCCATTTGGAAGCTTATAGTAAGTCTTTGTTATTCTATATTTATCCATCAATCAGAGGAGGTCTTTGTTACGTTGTTTTGTGTCTTTCTGCCGTTTAAGGTGTTCACAAGTATGTGTCAGAAATTGTGTTTTGCAGTGTTAAATTATTTAAAGACTCAAAAAGGTTTTTAATATAATTACAAATACAGCTAATCTTCGAGATACACCGAAAGACTCGACAACGCAGCGGGAAATCTCAACCAAAAAATGGATTAATGTTCATTAGGTTGAAGTTAATTTAAGTGAGTATGTATAGGTGATGAAATATATCAGCCATATCTTTAAAAAAAAACCTATTTAAAGCAGTAGAATCAACAAAAATTAGCTTTACTTGGGTCCATTTGTCATTTTCTTTGTTATTGTTATTTGAGCAGATCTTTTGCCGCACTTTCTCCCAAATTTCCCTCCTTCATTGAGATCGGCTCCTGATCTAAACCTGACATTACAGTTCTGTTATGTAAACTTAATTATATTAAGAGAAGTTGTTTCCGGTAGTAGAGAACCCGAGGCAGAAGAGCGCTCCAACCACAAAGGTACTACGGGTGACTTCCTGACCTGGATTGTCAGTCTGATGGTCACAGCTGCAGCATCGACAAAAACCATCAAATGATTTTTATCTGTACCACTCCCACTGACTGATTTTCAAAATGTTCGATCAGTTTCACTCGTTTCCTCGTCAGTGCTTGAGGTTGAGTTTTACATCCTGATTCTTTACAGTCATTAAAAGACACTTGGAGATACAGCTGATGTTCAAACATACAGCAGAGAACTTTTTCAATTATTAAAGTAAAGAAGAATGTATACATGACTTTGGCTTTGGGTCCCAAAATGACATTCATCAATGTTCATTCCCTTGTTTTATGTCTTCTTAAATACAGCATGATGTTGATTTTATAAATGACGACTCGATTTAGAGAAAACTAGGCGATGAAGCAGGTTTGCTTTGGGGTGTGGAGACCTTGTGATTGTGAAGTCGTGGCTTCAGAACTGTAGTCCGCAAACCAATTGGTGACGCCGTTCCTTTTCTATTATATAAGTGAGAAGAAATGTCCAATCACTTTTTTATTCGTGTGTTTTGTCATTTTCCTTTTGCAGGTGAAGACTGTGACGTTGAAATGAGAGTGCGCCGCTACACAGTGTATGATGCTTACGTTGGGGAAGAACTGAGGATGAACTGCACAGTTGTTCTCTGCAACCACTCATCGCCAACAGTCTCCTGGTTTAAACACGGGGAAACTGATGTCCCTGTCAATGTCAGCAGCAGCAGCCACATCAAAACAGAGTGGAAAAAACTAGACAATTCACAAGGGATGCTGCTTTTGATCTTTAAAAAGATTTTCACGAGCCACTTAGGTCAGTATCTGTGCTGGAATGTAGGCAGCATGAGCCACAACATGATCTCTGTCTCTGGTGAGCGATTCTTTTTAAACTATTTCTAACTCCTCAATGATTAATTTAGAAATCGTCATTATTTCCCAGTCAGACTGAAGCCGTGTCTCTATTTTTGTGGCAAACAAACAATCTGACCTGTTTTCTGGTTATGTTGATTATGATGTTGTTGATTATAACTCTGTACAACTCCCTCTGACTGATTTTCAAAATGTTCGATTAATTTTACTCGTTTCCTGTTCAGTGCTTGACGTTGAGTTTTACATCCTGATTGTTTACAGTCAGTTAAAGACACATGGAGATACAGCTGATGTTCAAACATACATGTATTTAATCAGGTAGAGAACCATTTCAATTATTAAAGTCAAGAAACATATATACATGACTTTGGGTGGGGGGATTCAAAAAAGGTCTCACCTGTAACGACACATACCTGGATAACTGGACTGGTCAGTTGCCAGTGACTCCCAAAATGACATTCATCAATGTTCAGTTCTTTGTTTTAAGTCTTCTTAAATACAGCATGATGTTGATTTTATAAATGATGGCCCGATTTAGAGAAAACTAGCTGATGAAGCAGGTTTGCTTTGGGGCGTGGAGACCTTGTGATTGTGGAGTCGTGGCTTCAGTACCGTAGTCCGCAAACCAATTGGTGACACCGTTCCTTTTCTATTATATTTGCTTTTAAGTGAGAAGAACTGTCCAATCACTTTTTTATTCGTCTGTTATTTTCCTTTTGCAGGTGAAGATTGTGAAGTTAAAATCAGAGTGCGCCGCTACATAGTGTATAACGCTTCCGTTGGAGAAGAACTGAGGATTAACTGCACAGTTGTTCTCTGCAACGACTCACCGCCAACAGTCTCCTGGTTTAAACTAGGGAAAACTGATGTCCCTGTCAATGTCAGCAGGAGCAGCCACATTAAAACAGAGTGGAAAAAAATAGACGATTCACAAGGGATATCGTTTTTGATCTTTAAAAAGATTCTCATGAGCGACTCAGGTCAGTATCAGTGTCGGGCTGGAGGCAGCATGGGCCACAACATCAACGTCTCCGTCGCTGGTGAGCGATTCTTTTTAAACTATTTCTTACTCCTCAATGATTAATTTACAAATCGTCATTATTTCCCAAACAATCAGACGGAATCTGTCACTATTTTTGTGGCAAATAAACAATCTGACCAGTTTTTTAGAATATATCTATGATGACGATTATGAGGGAGTGTTGGAACCACATGAGAAAAACAGTACGGGATAAAAGCTGATTTCTCTGTGCACACAAACTAAATCTACATACATCGATGCTTCTTCGATGCTCAGTCAAATACCACCTTTTTATCCTACAGGACTTGATTTCCTCCACTATGTGTTCCGCATTGTTGCAATCGTGGTGTTCGTCATCGTGGTGATGATCATCTACGTAGCATTGAGATCTGGCTGTAAAGGTAAGAATATCACATGCAGTCACGATGCAGCAACACATGCGCAAGAGAAACGATCACGTGCAATGAAAATGACGCTACATATTCGCTCTGATGATTGTAATAACTCATCTCTCCTGGTGTCAGTAAAAGGCGTCCGCGGTGCAAGAAGACCCAGGGAGACGCCAGATCTGAGCCCCCATCATATCTACGAAAACGATCCCACGACACCTTGAAATCAAACTGCTAAGTTACATGTCAATATTAAGGCTATGACTAATATCAAAACATTTCAGAGTGTTTCATTTCAAGGTTTTGTAACCTGTAATATGCATCAGATTTATTCACGTTTTCACTGATTTGTGTGTCGAATGAGTTTGTCAATGCTGCGCTGTCATTATGTTTGTAAGTTACACGCTTTGCGAATGATAGATTGTGTTTTCATGACTTTAGTATAATTAAATATTTTATACAAAAACGGAACAGTGTCCATTTATTCAGAATCGTGCGTGTGTTTGCCGTCACGAGTCAAGGCGATTGTGTATTTCTTGTAAATCAACCTGTTATAATACAGAAGTGAAATTTCTTAGGTGAGAAACCACCATTGTTCTTCCATGGCAGTGTGTATGTGTGTGTGTGTGTGTGTGTGTGTCTGCAGAAAGTCACACATTTACATGTGAGCTCTGTTTTGCTTCCTGTACAGACAACAGTCTTTGTGCGCACATCCATTGCAGATATCTTTTTTTTTTTTTAATGGTCTGTTGATCTTTGTGTGTGTGTGTGTGTGTGTGTGTGTGTGTTCACGCTGACGTGTTCCTGATTGAAACAGCCTCTTTTTCTCGGGTTCAGCTTCTTTGGTGCATTTAGGAGCAGACAGACAATCGAATGATGAACAGGAAGCAGAATTAAACCACAAATCACAGAATCTACTAATTCTGTAAGCGCTGTTACAGAAAACGAAATAAATCATAAACTTCTACTCAAAGGGTCACCTCAAACTCAGAAACACTGTATTTGGTTCTAGCTCATAAGGCAACCAAGCAATAAACTGATTAAAAGCTCAACAGTGGGCCAGTTTATGGAATAGTTAGGCTAATTTGAGGTACTTAATTAATGTCTGCTAGCAATCTAATTTAACAAAACTAGCTTAAAACAGTGTGAATGTTAGCTGACATGATTAGCAAACGAAAAAAAAGCAAAATAATTATCCAAAATTGATCTTATTATTGACTGCACTGTGCACACATTAACCATATGGGGGCCATTAAATGCCAAGTTTGTAAAAGTAAATGCTAAAAAGGGAAAGCAGGTGCATCAGTAAGACTTTCCATTCTCTGATTCCGTCACACACTCTTCCCTGAAACCAGTCGGGGTGCTGATGAAGTGCTGCAAATCCCAACACGGCGCCTGCCATATTTCAATATGAGTCACCTTTAACGTACAGTTATTAAACGGCACCTGTTCGAGCCGGGCGAGAGACGCGGGGAAAACCTTGTTTTTGTTCTATTTCGGCTCATCGCCAGATCAACAGATCTTCCACGCCGAGTCCAGGAAATGACGTCTTTCAGGTCAGGGTGAAACCAGATTCACGCTCGAGAAAAAAACGAACCCAAAGAAACCTCAAACGACGCCCTTGATGTTGAGATGGGATTCTCTAAAGGTCATCAGGTATGTCTTTTCCTCAACGTGAACCACAAAGGAAAATGATAGAAGAAAACTAGTCGTGGAATGTAGATTATTAAAAAGTCTATCAGAGCAAATAAGAAGATTTAATTGAGTTGAATCAAAGAAGGCTGCAGCTGTTTAAATGCCCAAGAACCCAATTCTAAACTGATCTGAGCGCTGATGAGGGAGCAGTCGGACGTTCTGCAGGGGCTTCGTGAAGCACGAGGCCCCGTGGGATGTGCTACCTCTGTGGTTTTGAAAGTGCTAAAAGTTGAAGCACTTCTTGCACAATCTGGCAGAGGCATTCACACACACACTCACACACACAAAAGCGCAAAAACATAACTGTACCCCACCCAACGTACTGCAGGCGCCCACCATCCACCATGTGACACGTGCAGGTAGGGGCTTGTTGCCCCCCTCAGAGTTGTCGACAAGGAAGTGCGAAAGCTTTGCGCGTTGGAGCTATTTTCTCTTGACATAAGATGTCAAGATCTTTCACAGTTGGGATGTTTCTTCATTATGTTATTGTGGTGCGGTGGGATTAGAGTAACTGTGCGCGAGAAGTGTGAATTAAGGCCGCATAAGTCAAAGAAAAACTTGGGAACTCGCTCTTTCCACAAGTGAAATAAGGTCTCCATCTAGTGGCGTAAAAGCGAAACTCCGGGTTCAAACCTGACGTCTCATTAACGTGGTGATACGAGGTTGTAGATAGATCAACAAAGCCCTTAAAAATCATTTAACAGGAACGTGAGTGATTGCTGAAATTATTATTTCCTATAAGGGCGACTACATAAATATTAAAAGCCAACGAGAGACCAAATCAAAAAGTGTTCGTGGTGGTGAAGTCCACTCAGGGTTGGCGCACAGTTTCCTCCTGATAAGCCTCGATGATTTCTAAATCATTGTAATAATAAGCTAAATAAATCTGCCAACTGCAGCGACGTCTCCAGATAACAAAGGAACTGCTTACATGTACCCTTTCCTGTTTTTGTGAGGTTTGTGGAAACTGTGAAGGGAACAAATGTCTGTGCTCACATGGAAGATGTTTGGAGAGACGCTATAATGGTCCAGTGCAGATTGCAAAGTTGATTTCTAAAAGAGGACAGAGTCACAGAAGCCAAACTGAATAAGGTTACTGCTCTCTTTAGCAGGAACAAATGTTGCTTTTGGACAACTTACTGAGTTTCAAGCCGAGTTGTCAGTCTTAAGAATACTGACAGAATTAAAGTAAACCAGTAGTTGGCTGGTTTTATCTGATGAGCCCCTCCATCCCTGTCAGATAAACTCCAGTACCCAACACCATCATGTCCCAAACGTGTTCATCTTAGTGATATTGTGAAGCTCCAACACTTTTTCAACAAAAACTGTCAATATGTTCATTGATTTGGTCACGTCAGCCTACTTATATTAACCTTTTGAGTGCCAGAAGCTGGATATTTAAACTACTGAGCGTACATATTAGCTTTTCGACACATCTAAGATTGTTATATGCTTTTACTTCAACAACATGTCCATTACTTTTAGCTTTCTATTTGAACTTTTAGTCAGGCTGTCTAACTTCAACCAGGCCATTTTGTTAACTCGGCCAACCTTTAGCTACAGCATCTGCTTTGAGTCTTAATCCATTAGCTTGTTTTGGCTAACTATTTCAAGTGTTTACCATTGTTTAAGCTAACTAATCCATTTGTTTATCCATTAGCTACCTGGCTAACCATTTAAATTAACTATCTATTGTTTCAGCTACTTTAATACAAATTTCAGGTGTTTATCCATTAGCTACTTTCAGCTAACTATATCAAATTGTATCCATTGGCTACTTTCGGCTAACTATTTCACACGTTTATCCATTAGCTATGTTAATCTAACTTGTTAAAGTGTTTATCCACATTCAGCTTATGAAAATACGTATTAAATGGTTAGCTAAAAGGAGCAAATGATTAGCTACGTACTTACTCCATTACTTCTAGCCATGTATTGCAAAAATTTATCCATTAGCCTGTTTTTAGCTAACGCTTCATGACTCACTTGCTAGCTGTATTTTTCATGCGACTTCACAATCTTTACTTCTAACAAAACCCCCTGGCAGCATGCCTGCCAAAGATTAAGCCTATTTGTCACCTTCCCCATATTTATCAAATGATTATCTTGTCGTGAAACTCAATTTATCCATGACTCACGACCGAATCACTCAAATTATGGTGTACCTGGAACAACAGTAGCGGATCTGGGTGTGCCATGTTTCAGACTATTTAAAGCTTTACATATTTGCATCGGTTAGTCATAGATCATTGTAAAGACGGCACCAAGACAGAGTTATGCCACTCGCAGGGTCTGAGAGTGAAAGCGTAGAGTCACTGGAGTGGGCTGAGGAGGAAATGAGTTTCCTCTTGTGTAAGATTCTGGTGAGGTTACAGTACCACCCACAGCCTTCATACACCATCATTCAGCTATTGCAAAGGAATCCCAGCTCGTTTGGCCATCGTTTAGTATGAAACTCTTACTCAGTGTCTCCAAAACACACACAATAAAAAAAAATCAGCGGTGAAACGATGGCGTATAAAGTTTCAGGTTTTATTTCTGACTTCAGCACCAGTACAGGAAACTATGTACGGACTCTTACAGACACGTGAATACTGATCAAAAAATCAAAATACTGTAACACTGTTCACACTGACGCCGTGATTATTCAACTGAAACAGCAGGTAGACAACTCAACAATGTATTTTTACTTCAACATCGGCATTTATTAACATTTAAACCTTCTTTATATACATATAGCTGAACTGTCAAAGTTTAATAGTATCTAAAAGAACTGTTAAATTGTTAGAATGTGTTTTTTCATGATTAATCGAAGTTTCTACAACATTAAACTTTACTGTACACAGCCCCATGAAGGCCTATATTAACATTTTCCCAAATAAAAAGATAACACTGGTGCTCCCTACAGTTCAAATACTGCACAACACACGCACACACAGTCTCGCACAAACAGTGATTCACAGCTGCAGGTTTGGGCGGTGTTAACCACCGAACACAGGAAGGTTACAGGTCGACCGCCCGTCTCTGTCCCGCACAACACAACACAACACGGCAGCTATAAATAACAAACCCTTCATTCTGTCCCCACTCGCACCATCCTTCCAGTCTGAGTCACAACAGGGCTGCTTCGCTATAAGTCAGGTTTTAGCCTCAGCTGCTTTTTTCTGATTTACTGTTACTTGCACGTCAAGTTCAAAACTGGCACAGCACCCTTCTAATCATCCTACTTGCCCGAAAGCAACCACAAACAGAGGGTTGTGAGGTGATGTAATACTCTGTCGGGTCCAATTTGGAGGTCCACTGCAATCAGGCCGCGCTGCCAAAGAGCAGCTGATGTGTATCTAAATTGGAGCGACCTGAAAAGGTCCCGTTGATCGCAAGATCAACAGTTTTGGTTATTTTTGTGCGCTATAGGTTCAAGTTGGAAGAAGTTGTACAACCCATGATTGGGTGTGAATGATACTTAAGGATATAAGCAACTTTAACTTTGATACCATGTTTTGTGCTTTTTATGATCGGGAGGTAATCAGCTCCTAACTGTTAAATGATTTATTGATTTATACATATGTGTCCCTAACTGTAGTTTTCAGATCACAGTCAAAAAACCCTTCAAACGGAACAAATCAAGCTTCACTGTAAAATCTGACAAGGGATATAACTCATCCAATTAACTCAAAATGACCAAGTAAAGTAACAACTTCAAGTTATTCGACTACTTTACCCGGCCGTTTCAAGCTAATTTGGTTACTCGATTTTTTAAAGTAAGGTCAATTTTTAAAATTTACAGTGCAGATGTAATCAACCTACATTAAAGGTGCAATATGTAAGAATTGGCCACATGTTGAGTTTATACTCCAATCAAATACGGGGCAATATATCACCAGGGTAACTGCTAACTACCCCAAATAATGACAAGTAATGAGAGTAGATGTAATAAGTTACTTCCTCGTGGTATTACGAGACACCTGAGCTAACCTGTTAGCATGCTAACACTGTTATTTCTTTATATTCTGTTGATAGTTTTAGTTTGAATGTTTTAGACTTTATTTCTTACATGTTGCACCTTTAAAAGTACATATAAATATAACTTATGACACTGTTTGACATCTGAGAGTTGACCTAAGCTCACACACACACACACACACACACACACACACACACACACACACACACACACACACACACACACGCCCACTGGACCTCCACGATGCTAAAAGACACACTGATGCGAATCACTCATCAAAGCAACTTCTCTACTGTTAGTGAAACATCTAGCGTTGAATAATGTGGTTTTAGTTCTGTTTACTTCGCAGGAAAAGACAAGACATATTTGTGTCTGCATTAGCAGCGTCTTCGCAGCTCGTGGGAGCAGAACCGTCCGTGTTGGCTCGGTTCTGTGAAAGCTCTGTTCCCTTCCTGCGCACGCTGAGCTGGAGGGCACGGTGCTGAGCAGCTAGGTCAGGCTCAGAGCTCGGCTGGACCTTCATCAAAGCAGCAGTGTCGCCGGCCTCCAAATCAGTCTGGACAGAAAGAGAGAGAGAGAGAGAGATGGTCAGCTCTGTTCCAACAAACTTTCCACAACGCTTCATTTTCCAATTTTGAATTAATCACGCAGCCCAAATCCTTCCTCGTCAGCCTGGATGTCCTGTCAGGGTGGAAACAGGTTTCCTGACAGGCCACCAATGAGACTTCATCGCTGAAAAGGTCGAGCACTGTGAGTTTGACAGGAGGGTGCCAGGTTTTTGGGAAGTCGGCCCATTTTTTGGGGTATTTTTACCCGTGAAACACTCAGAATATGAACATGGTCAGAGACTACACAATACATCCAAATGATATTGAGGTATTTCACTCTGGACCAACTGGTTGAGGCCAAACCAACAAGAGGGGTAACGTTGGTCACAATAAAAATGCTTTTGCACATTGGTGCGATTGTTTAGTCCACAACTCAATCCAGAGAGACAAAGACAACTGAATTGGAAGTCGGTGTTTACAGAACATGAGATGGCAACTCTTTGTTCCAACGGCAGCACTCAGTCCAAAGTGAGTTTCCCAAGGCAAGAATGTCCCGACATCATCTGCAGAGGTTGTAATTACTCGATATCAATCCCACACAAGAATGCGAAAATAAACACAGCGAGTACGTACGTGTCTTTATCCACACACACACACACACACATAACACCCACTCTGATCCATAAAGACCACATGCGCAACAATAATGAAACGCTGCAGGAATTCCACAGTCAGAGCGAAGCGCCTGCCGCACCTTCACGCGCATGTGGCGGCAACGTGAATTATTCAGAGGCGGCTCGCTTTGGGAAAAAAAGCCTTTTAGCGTGGAAGCTGAATCGACACATGTGGCCTAAAAGCCAATTAGAGCAAGAGCGACAAGTTAGATCTGTGCGAGGCAGAGAGGAGGAAAATCAATCAACACCGCAGAGGTGAGCAGGGTTCCTAAAAGAGAAAAAGTGCTTATTATTCAACTGATTTCGAGGTTAAAGATGATTATTTTCTCTTAACTTGCGGGCAGCAGGTGTCATGTTTTCCGTCCTTCGTCATATCATGAGTTGGTGTTTTGTTTTCCCACCTCTAATCTCTAAGGAGCAGTCAGTGTTACCCTCAATTCTGTCCTCGTGATTCAAAAGGTCGACCGAGTTTGCGTGCCGGACCGGATGTGGTCGCTCCCCCGCGCTTCCTGTGGCGCCACAGATTGAAGCGTGCCACTGAAGACATTGGCTTTCATGAATAAAGGCTCTTATCTGTGGTTAACTTCCTGTCCTTGTAGCTGTGCCACCGCCGCACCTTATAGTCTGTACATCATCTCCACCCGGCCACACCAAAAAGAAAAAAGAAAAAGAAAAATCATGGAAACGCGGACACAAATAGACCAGTTGCATTTTACTGGAACAACCTCAGGCCTTGACCCGACTTCCCAGCCGCGATTGAAGCAGCCAGGGGCTGAATTACGCCCCCTGATTCAAAGGGAACCACAGAAGCCTCTGTGGCAGGCTCGCGGTGCGACTTCAGCCGCAGACATCACAACTTTTTCAGGCCTTCCACGGTGGGTTTCTCTGCAGCCGAGCGGCTCAGACACACTTTAAATATTTGTCAACACGCGAGTTTTACTTTCGGACAGCTGCTCGCTCAGAGGAAGCGTTGGCTGAAGGAAATTATTTTCAGTTATTTGAGATTATCAGCTTCAGATTTACATATAACGCCCCTGGAAAGGGTTAGGGGTGGATATTTAATTAAAAGGAAAACAAGGTAGGGAAATTGAACCAAAGGTATCAGCGTGGCTGGCAGATCTGTTATTTTAAGTTTGATGGACCAATCCTTTAACTCTAACTGTCTTTTCTACAAGTTGTCCTTGTAAATTGGATCAAAAAACAAGCATTAAGTTGTGCAGGGAAATCTGTACTTTTACTCGAGGTTTCACTCGATCGCCTGTCGCTACAACTTCCATGGGAAACATTAGATACTCCGTCAGAAAGTCGACGAACTCCACTTCACACCATCATCACACTACGTCATTGTTTTGAAGGGGCCCTGACTGAGATTGCTTCAAATATGAATCAGGTCAGCTCCAAATAAGGACTTGAGACACTTTGCCTCCCCAGCTGCATCGTCTTCACTCAAACTGCAAATCTGAATCACATCACAGTAAAAGCCTGTGCTCCTCTGACACGTCTCAGCCGGGAAATACAGTACGAGTGTGTCTGTACAGTCGAGTGTTGTTATCAGCTGGGCAGACTTTCAACTCCGGTTCTCTGTCCTCGTTGTCGCTGCTCCCTCCTCCGGGGCCCCTCATGTCTGTCCCCTGCCAAAGTCCAAAGGGATTAGACAGAGAAAGAGGGTCTTTTCTTCTGTCTGCTAAACTCAAGACAATCGAGACCCAAGACTCAGCCACTTGTTATTCTGCTCAGGATCCACGGGAGTTGGAAAGCGAGGGGGAACTTGGGCAAAGACTTTCGAGCAATGTGGAAAGTCTCAAGCTGATGGGGAGCTTTGTTTCCCTGAGAAAATTCTATTTTTGCATCGACCCCAGCTGTAATCTCTTCGAGATATCCCGCAGTGGATCTTGGCCGCAGATACTTGTCTTATGAGTTAGGGCTGCGAGATAAACACGCTCTTAAATCAACAGGGTGATTGATTGAGGCCTTTGTTGCGGTCGACCCACGCGGGAGAATGTTGGTTTAGGAAGTTGCCACGATGAGGTGACGAGGAATGTAGGAACTGAGGCGACGTGTCAGTGGGTTTCCATGTTTCAGACATCAGGAGACGGGCGTGTGTGCGGCCTCTGCGTTCTTATCACGCAGGAAAACAAAGAGAAGGAGGAGCTGCAGGGAAAAGGAAACTCATTCTTCTTCTGATGGACTGTACAGAAAACCTTATAAGGATCCAAGGCGGTCTGATAGAAATATAAAAAATGAACTCCAGTTGTTGGGATTTCTCTCGTGACTTTGTTTTGCGACACAATCCAAATTGTACGTTGCCAAATCGAGCGCGGCCCTGGGACCGTCCCGACCTTGAGACATCAGCTCCCCACTTTTGTTTTTCTTCCTCTGCGGCCGCGACTTTTGTTTGGCCGGCAGAAGCGCCAGCGTCAGCCAAGGCTCCCGTCACCGCCGCGATACGTTCGCCTTTTTTCCCCCCCTCCCCCTGCTTCTCCTCTGCGGGCAGAAAATTTATGCTAAAGGGGAAGTGGGCAGCGGTCCACGCAAGCCACATTGCGCTGGCACCGAGTTGTTTCCGTGACACCCGGGGCGGATTGTTGGAAAGGTGTGAACAGGAGTCAGGGAGAGTGTTGGTGACACATGAGTAAGCGTCCAGCCGGCCACCTCCGTGTGGAAGAGAAGCTGCGAGTCGACCTTTAGCTCTCAGAGGGATGTGAGACATTTCACGGTCGAACGCTCTCACTTCACCAACGTGCGCCTACGCCGTCTTCACGCCTTCCTCTGAGGTTTCTTTTACATTCTGCACACGAATTTAAGACTGAGGTTTTACTTGTTGGAAGTGTTTTGAAAGGCCTTTTCAGACGAAGCAATGAGTCAATGAGTCGGAGCTGTAAAAACATACATACACGGAAGCAGTCAGTGTTTGTGATTAGCTGCTTTATACTTGGAAAATCTGTATTTTTGGCACTTGGGAGGAGCAGAAACAAGTATTTTCATTTTGTCGAACAGCTTATTTACACACACACGGTCTTGTTTATCGCGTCTACTTTGAGCTCTGTTTTGGTCTCCACCTCCTCCTGTGGTAAATATCTGCCTCTTTAGCTGCTTAACAATCCACCATGTTAAGCAGCTTTTGTTGCTAAATTTGTCTTGTTTAGCAGTGTATGTTTTTTTGTGGCCTCGCACCTGGAAAAGATGCTGATGAGAGCGGTGAGAGGGAACCAAAACAAGAGATCTGCGGAGTGGAAAATCAAAACAATGAGCTGAAAGACGCTGCATAAACTGGAGAGTTGGCTCATAACTCTCTGTGAGTTTCACTGCGAGCGACCTCTCCCATGTACAAGCGGTCCAGCGATCCATTTTTTAACATGAAAATATTGACCACAGCAGATTAGAGCCCAGCTTTTCCCAGTCCGGACCGTCCTGGCTGAGGTCCACTGAGGTCGGTTTGTCAGGGCTCATAAATCCCAGGATGTTTTTCAGTTTGTGCAACCAGGAGAAATGTGAACATCATAATCGCTGCAATGACAAGAGGCACTCGAGACTTGGCCAGAGTGACAGACCGCAAGATAAACAATGCGCTGCATTTCAGCTGAGGGTTTCTCTCCCATGATCACAGGCGATCCTGTCATACAGAACTCCCATTGGAAAAGACTGTATTTAAGAAGAATCAGCCTCTTTTACTCAGTTGTTGCTCTTTTCCTTTTAATTCTGCGTCACATTCACACAGTCAGACAGTCAGTCAGTCTTCTGCTCAACATCAACATTAAGATTTACTCAACCTGCTTCCTTTCCAGTTCCTTCACCCACGTTTTCCTGAGCCACCGGGGCTCAGAAACTGGCAAGGGGGGAAATCCACACTACCATATACTTTTTTGTATAACAGGAGCTGCAGTATTTTCGATGACACGCTCTAATTTACTCTTTTGCGAACCACTCCTTGCACTTCCCAGAATTCCTCTGGAAAACCACCAGAGCACAGGCATGACCTCGTGTGCAAAACGCTTCCATCACACCAGAGCCGCTTTTTCTGGATGCAATCTCTTGTAATTAAATGACACCCCGGCACAAACTATAATTACATTTGGCGAAGTCATTTGGGATGATTGATCGTGGTCGGGACTCACCGTCGGTACAGATGAAGCACTTGCAGAGACACACACACAGACACAGGAGGAGGACGGCCGCCACGCCGCACACCGACAGCAGGATGACCATGGCCGGACCCACTGCAAGCACACACACACACACAAAACACACAATTAATCCACTGGGCTGTTTATGTTTTAAAGCGACACCGACATCTGGACGGGACATGTTAGGTGGTGTGGTGGGAGTCGAAATAATCCTTCTCGTACGTTACAGGATCCAGGACCCCATCAAAGCGGCCACAACAACCCCAGTGATGGAAATAACTGAGATTACACACATGTGGAGAAACAAAAGACTTCTGTCTGCTGCATCTCCGCACACAAAGATAGGACGGAGACATTTTGAGACAGTCCTGGTTGATGGTTTTACTCCTGACCAGCTTCTGTTGCACAAAATCTGCCCCTGTAGGATCGATAAATACTTTTTTGTAGGCTGAAACTGACTCGTTTAGGAAGTTTTCATGGATTCTTCAAATCTGACAACATACAATCTGATAAAAAACAATAAGAAGAGGATTCATGAGCTCCTCACTGTTTGCGTTGAGCGACACCGTGAGGGGCTTCGTCAGGCCCTTGTGGTCCACGATGCACTTGACGGTCCGGTCGGCGAGCAGCCCCGACTGGAAGATCAGCGTGCTCGTCACCACCGTCGTGCCGTCGCCCTGCTCGTAGGCCGAGGAGATGGGCGGCCCGAGCGTCCGGTTGTCCCCGCCGAAGTCCCACGTGATCTCGGCCGCGGGTCGGGACTGGGCGGTGCAGTTGGCCTCGGTGTACCCTGAGGAGGAGGTGACGTGGTTCACCTCTGGTTTGGGTAAAACTGGAAAAGGGAAACATTTTGTTTATTCAAGATGAGATTATTATAAATCATACTCGAGTAAAAGTAAAGATATTGTGTTAAAATATTACTTTGTGTTACTTATTACATATGAAAAGTACTTTAATAAAACAATTGGTGATGTAGAATGTAATCAGCAAAGTAAAAAGTAACTAAAGTAATATGGAAATATAAAGTGGCAGAAAATGGAAATACTCTGGTAACCTCAAAATTGTACTTAATTACAGAACTTGTGTAAATGCACTTTGCAATTTTGCATTTAGTCCGAGCGACCCCAGCCAGCGGAAGGCAGGGACGCGTCCCTCTGCCTTCGCGGCGGAGATGGAGAGACGGAGCACATCGCCTGTCAATCGGCCTCCGAGGGCACAATGACACAAGTTGTCCTCCCTCAGCAAACAGAGGCCGAGCAGCTTTTTTCACGAAGTCTCTGTGGTTGCGTTTGTGTGTCTGGATCTCTGGTGCCGTCAGTTTGGACAAAGTTTGTTTAGCGGAGCATTGAGAGGCAAACACACACACACACACACAAACACACAGACTGAGGGCCTTGTGTCTCGGGGGAAACAGTGCGCCACTCATCCCCTGGGCTTTCTCCCAAATTAATCACCCCTTCCCCTCGGTGACACCCCTCCCTCGGTCAACATTATCACTCACAAAACACACACACACTCACGCTCCTGGAAGGCTTGCTCACGACTTCTAAAAGTCCGAGCCAGCTCTATCACAGCGGGACGGGGTTAAGTGTTGCAGAGGGACTTGAAGCGCAGGTCAGAACAGTAGTTTAATGACTGGAGAGACTCTCACCTCAGGGCGGCCTGCGGTTTGCTTATACACAGCGTTTCCCTTTCCTGAGCTGAATCTGGGACACACACACACACACACACACACACACACACACACATTTCCTCTCTGTCTACTGTAACGCTTGAGTGCACCGCATGTCACTGAATGGCTTCTGTGGCTTCGGAGGATCAGTTCAGAGAAAATGATCACTCAAGTTGCTTCAATTAGAGAGCTGTTGTTTCTTTAGCATAAATAATTCATTAAATGTGCAAAAAGGAG
>CAEMYA010000048.1:1135651-1146448 GCA_903131615.1 Diplodus sargus
CTTCCCCTCGGTGACACCCCTCCCTCGGTCAACATTATCACTCACAAAACACACTCACGCTCCTGGAAGGCTTGCTCACGACTTCTAAAAGTCCAAGCCAGCTCTATCACAGCGGGACGGGGTCAGGTGTTGCAGAGGGACTTGAAGCGCAGGTCAGAACAGTAGTTTAATGACTGGAGAGACTCTCACCTCAGGGCGGCCTGCGGTTTGTTTATACACAGCGTTTCCCTTTCCTGAGCTGAATCTGGGACACACACACACACACACACACACACACACACACACACACACATTTCCTCTCTGTCTACTGTAACGCTTGAGTGCACCGCATGTCACTGAATGGCTTCTGTGGCTTCGGAGGATCAGTTCAGAGAAAATGATCACTCAAGTTGCTTCAATTAGAGAGTTGTTGTTTCTTTAGCATAGATAATTCATTAAATGTGCAAAAAGGAGCCGTTTAGCCGTTAGCTCAGTTAGCTGTGCAGCTAGTGGTAGTATGAGTTGACTCCGACCGGACCGGGAGCTCAGTGTTGGTGTTGTTTACTATCGGACTATCTCCTCTTGAGATACAAATTTGACAGAGGCTAGCTGGTTAGCATGCTAACTTCAACTAACTTACCACTCCACACTTTTGTACTGTACTCACCGTACACGAGGAGGCAGGTGGTGCCGCTTTTGGTGCCGTCCGGGTACGTGTGGAACTCGCAGGTGTAGCACGCCTCGTCCTCCGTCCTCACCTGCTGGATGGTCAGCTGGGTGTCATCCAGGCTGCGGCTCAAGCTAACCCGACCCATGAACTGGTCGGTTATGGTCTGGTGGCCGCCCTTAGCGTAGGCGGCCACGGTGGTGGTGTCGCCCTGCTCGGCCGTCTTCCTCCACAGCACCTGGAGCGCCCTCTCAGGGAGGCTGTACCAGCAGGACAGGGTGGCCGTCTGCCCGCTCATGGCCGTCTTGTTGCCCTCCAGGTGCACTTTACCTGAGAAATGAACACGACAGAATGTGCGATTGCATATTAGCCGAATGTGGCTTTACTTCTGCTTCACCAGACT
The DNA here is from genome assembly GCA_903131615.1 of Diplodus sargus. Lineage (NCBI taxonomy): Eukaryota > Metazoa > Chordata > Actinopteri > Spariformes > Sparidae > Diplodus > Diplodus sargus. The sequence continues at coordinate 1,136,701 of CAEMYA010000048.1, forward strand.
GCTGTTTGTGAGGAGCCACGCTGACAGGAGGAGTCTGGGAGTGATAAAGAATGTGTATGCACACATTTTACACTAACAACAGGAAGTGCCTCAGCTCGCGAGGTGTGTGGGTTTTCTCCCCTGCTGCTCTCAGAGTTCAGACCTCAGCTTACGGCTTCCTGTCCCGTAAGGGGTCTTGTGAGACAAACAAACACTCTTTGTCTTTGTTAGAAAAAGGAACAATGGTTCAGATGTGAGGTGTGAGCTGCAGCACTGACAAACGCTTACTGAAGGAAGCCAGACTCCCCCAAAATAAAGACAGATTTATCATCTTGGAACATTAATCTGGAGTTCCTAAAAAAAAAAAACAGACTGACCGATGACGCTGACGCACGTCTTTCCTTCCTGCAGTCCCGTTGGATAAACGTCAAAGACGCAGCGGTAGCAGCCCTCGTCATCAGGCCCCACCTTCTCGATGGTGATGGAGCTGGCGTCGTTGTGCGAGGTGGTGAGCTGCACTTTGGGGTTTGTGTGGCTGAAGCGGATGGGGGCGCTCTGCTCGTACGCCAGCAGGATCTTGTTGTGCTTGTTGTGCCAGCGCACTTGCCGCACAGTGTCGCCTGCTGCGGTGGTGATGTTGCAGCTGAGGACGAGGGAACCACCGGCCTCTGCGCTCAGACTGGCGGGAGCTGTCACCTCGCCTGAGTTCAGAGACAACATTAGAAGCCGTTAAATAACAAGGCGTCTCTTCCCTGCTGTAGTATAACCGACTACATGCAGAAAATACTATCATCAGCCATATACAACCACTTTTGCCATGTTTTTAGGGACTAAATATCACATAAATATGGCTATGAATTATATATAAACACACCCCTCTGTAAAAACCTTCAGAATATAGACAGGAAGGAAAAGTTTTTTGTATTTTGTAATTTATACACAGAACAAATAACTACTGGAAAACCCCTAACTGCTGCTAACTGTAGCTACCTATAGCTAATTAGCACCATTTGCCTTGAGGCTAGCGGTCCAGACAAGGAGTGCAAAAGCACCGGGGAAATGTTGGTGTTTACACTGCTGGCACAGGAGATTTTGGACTGTGATGGGCCAGGGCTAGCTGGTTAGCATGCTAACTACACATACATGTACACATACTGTATGAATAATGGACTTTTAAAATGTGTGCTTTTAATACAAAATTACTTTTGATACATGCATTTTAAGATGCAAAATGTAAGAATTCTAACTGCTGCTAACTCGAGCCACCGTTAGCTAATTAGCTCAGTTAAACCGTTCAGCAAGCGGTCAGGATCGGGAGCTCGGAGCCCAGGCTAACTGGTTAGCATGCTAACTAACAACTTTACAACTAAATGTTTACATATTGCACCTTTAAAGATAATATTTTTTGTAAAATTCAGTATATTCTTAGTTTACATTTTCTTTAACTTTGTTTTACATGTTTTAAATCTTTTCAAATCCATGTCCGATAAACATAGTGGAGTGAAACGTACAGTATTGTTTTGTAAAATGTAGTTGCATAGAAGTATAAAGTAGCTATGTTAAGTTCTAAACTCTATAAAACTCATTATAGTTAGATTTTGCAATATGTTATGGAACCTAAAATCATCTTTTAAATGTTACAAACAGTTTAATTAACCAGAAAGTACAGGTTGGATGGAGGAGATACCTTTCGTCCTGGAAACAGCCGTCCCTACTATCCAGAGCAGCAGGCTCAGGTGCAGGGCAGGTCCACACATCGCACACTCAGCCGGGGTTACCAACTCACACCGGGACCCAGTTTCACATCCAGGCTGCTGCAGCTGCAAACACAAACACCACCACAACATCAACCTCAAACTAGCATGTGGCTGCACCAGTGAAACACAAAAAGAAGTGTGAATGAGGAGGCTGTGATGCAGACGTACCCCCGTCAGCTGTCCAGTGTTGTGACTTGTTGAGCTGCTGTTTGGTCAGCGCAGTCGCAGCTGCATCTTACTGGCACGCCGTCTGCTGTCAGAGGAGACATGAAGCCAGAGGATGACATGAGGCATGATGACGGCATCGTCTCAGCACCGTCACAGATTACTCTCTTACACCAAAACAGCATTGGATGCTAATCATTGCTGTGGTGATGCGGTGTGTGAGCATCAACAACAGCTGCTGACTCAAAAAAAACATCACCTGGGGTCTAATGGAGGTATTTACAGGTATACTCGTGATTAACAGGCGGCCACTTTGAGGTCTAGACTGCGTTAAGACTCAAGATTTCAAAATCGACACCCAAGGCCCAACCTCGAGGTAATTACAGCAGCAGGAGGTGATGCAAGGAGTGACGAGGAGATGAGTCAGTGAGGTGTTTTTTTAAAATACAATAGAAAGAAGCCTCTGTAGATCTATTCTGTATCCCGGACTAAGAGGTGTAAGCAGCAGGGATCAACTTTCATCAGACCCGACAGGTTAACGGAACTCCACTTTCTGGGAAAGAGAATCCCGCCCAAGCCACAAGACAGACCAGGTCCAGACCTCAGAGCTTTTTACGGGGGCTCATTTTGCTCTTTTACAGCGCCAACCATCTGGCTTCAAACAAGCAGCCTGCTCCTGTTGGGCAGCAGTTAAATCGCTTTTTTTCTCGCTGCAAACACACCACTGATGTCTGACAGCGGGCTGTTCTAACGGCCTCGACAAGTCAGATTCAATCAATCAGCCTTTTAATGTGAAACTACACTTGCACCAGACTACAAGTACCTCGAAACGGCTGCAACGTGTCAGAATTTTGTCAAAACATACAAAATTTGAGAAAAACTGTCTTTATGCTACTGAATTAGCTTGTTAACTATTCTGCCCCTACCCAGGTTGTACATCAACAAATGACAGTCTGATGGTGAAGAACACCAACACTGCTCTTGTGCTCCAGACTCCCAGTCCGGGCAGAGTCAACTAATACGACCACTACCTGCACTTCTAACCGAGCTAACTGGCTAATGGCAGCTATAGTTGCAGTCGACGGCCACTCTGGTGTTTCGCTGCCCCCCATTTGTTTAGAATATGAAGTGGACAGGTGGCTAAGTCTTACATATTGTACCTTTAAGAAGCAGGACTCATAAAGGAAAGCTGAATGTTTCATGTCCACCGAGAGGGACAACTGGCAACCTGACTGCTCTACATCCAGATGTGGGCCCGACATTGTTGCAGCAGCTGGTTCAGTCCCAGAGGACAGATGTTATGTGAGAGTGTTTGAACAGATCCCTAAAAAGAAAAATAAACCTTTCCCACATGTATTTCTTAAAAGCATAGGGGGGGAAATAAGGTTTTAATGACGCCGACCTGTGGATGTAAATCAGCCTTTGGTCGGATCACATGAAAATCATAGAAAATTGACAACAGGCTGCACAGAAAAGTTACACATGATGATTTCATTCTAAAATAAATAATGAAAAATGTCATTTGTGTGTTTACAGAGTCAAAGTTATTTAAAAATAAAGTGGATTTTAACGTGTTCTCTAGTTCAGGTCAATGATACATGTAGTATGAGTTAACAATGCTTGTTTAATAAAAGGTCAAATATTATTTTCAGATTTAAGAAATAACTCTTAAACAGCCATGTATTCATAGACAGATTTTACATAGTTTCACCATAAATTGTTAGACAAACTTATTCAGGCAAGTTGTTGTTGTGGATTAAGCAAGAAAATCTATAACTACAACAGTCACATGTTACTCTGAACTCATTCTGCTGCAGCTGAAACTGTGTCTCATGATGAGAAGAAGTCAAACTCACCCTCTGACAGATGAAACTCCACCACACTCTGAGCTCCCAGTGCTGCAGATGCTGTCTGAGCTACAGGTACTGTGAGACTGCACAGCAACAATCCACCGTTCATTGATTCAAACTGCGACTGAACACAGATCAGTTCCTGCTGCTGCGTGTCAGCCCCTCATCTCACAAACCAGCCACAAGTCTTCAATCTGTGAACCTGAGAGAAGCAGGACCTCCAGTGGACGTGATGTGTAACTGCTGCTGCTCACTCAAATTATCATAAACTTTTAGAGATAAAGATGCTTCAAACATACATTTTATTAAATGCAGCGTAAGAAATACAAATATAAAAATTAGTTGCCTTCCACACAGAAAAAATAAAGCTTGTTCCACGCATATAAAATCCTGAGTTTTAAGATTTTCAGTCAATCTTTGGTTCACAAAACATTTTGTTACATTTTCCATCACTATCGAATTATATTAAGTACATTTGATATTCCCACAATTGCAATCTTAAGCCACAATTTAACTCATTAGACATAAACAACATGCATGTTGATGTTTGATTTGAGTCATTCACACGCTATTAATATTGTTTGATCGTTATTTACATTCAGCATCGACAGAAAAAAACCCAAAACCCACATACATTCAAGCAAAGGATGCAAATACTTCATCCAGGTGCAGCAGTGAAGTTGTGTAAGATACTTGTAGTGTCTAAAGTCACAATAAACAGAGGAGTGATTAACAAACTAAAGATCAGGATGGAAACAAATTACATAAAAAACAGGACTTACATTTAATGTACATATAGACAAAATATTTTTCCAGAACAAATTCAAAAGTACAGTCTTAAAGATGGCGCTGCGTGAGTGGCAGCCGGTGCGGCAGCTCTTGCTCACTTTTAAGCTTTTTCCCCTTTTTCTATTTTGCTATTGCTCTGTCTTGTAATATTCTGCTGTTGCAACAAACACATTTCTCCGTCTGCAGGACATTAAAGGATTTCTAATTCTGATTCTGAACAGACATGTAGGATGGATCTTAAACAGGTTGGTCAGTTATTTCAATACACCTGTCTTCATTCTGACACTAACATCTTGTTGGTTATTCTCTCTCCATAAATCGTTGACTGTTGTTGTACTCAAGTTTTCGTTTAGGTCCTCTTGATGAGGACGAGACTTTTGGGGAGTCCTTTTCCTTCTTTTTTGCAGTTGACACGCGTCGTCTTGCCTGCCCGTTCTCTTCCTTCATTAAAGGTGTTTTGCTCCTTCAGAGGAAAACAAGACATGCATCAGTTTCTAAACCTCTCTGAACATTTCTTATGTGAATGAACACACTTAAGAACACATGATGGTCCATGAAGAGTTCAGTGCATCACAATCGGCTTCATTAATAAATACAGTTTTAGTTGTGGAAAGTCAAAACAGAGTTAAGACAATCATATTGAAAAGAAGCAATAAAGAATAAATGTTTACAAAAAAAAAAAAATGTAGACATTTTCTTACTCAGACAGTTGTTGGCTAGTTCCTCTTGTTGAAGACGAGACTTTTGGGGAGTAGCTTTCTTTCTTTTTTCCAGTAGACATCTGGAGTCGTACCTGCTCGTTCTTCTCCTGCATTAAAGGCGTTTTGTTCCTTCAGATCAAAACAAGACACACGTCAGTCGCTAAATCCCTTCAGCAAGTAAACATCAGTTGTCAGAAAAGTGAGCGCCAGAACAGACAAAAAATTCTCCATAAATTACATTATGTTAGTTACGTATGTACATGTTGTCAGCTAACTACATTCTCGTTATGTGAATGAACACGCTGATGAATACATGATGGTCCATGAAGAGTTCAGTGCATCACAATTGGTTTTATAAATAAATATAACTGTAGTCAGAAGTCAAAACAGAGTGAAGACTAAATCATGTTGAAAAGAAGCAATAAATAATGAATGTGTACAAGTATATTTAATAAATTGTCTTATTCCCAGATGGTTGTTGGTTAGTTCCTGTTGTTGTGGACAAGATTTTCGGGGACATCCGTCGTCTTATCAGCTCGTTAATTTTCTGCATTAAAGGTGTTTTGTTCCTTTAGACATAAAGACATATATTCATCTACCAAGTTAACAGTTGCAGTCAGAAAACTGAAACATCTTCATACCTAAATTACAGAAAAGGTTGTTTGCTTAAAAACTCCCAAAATAACATTATGTTAGCTACGTACGTAAACGCATGGAAAATACTTGGCTAGGTTTAGGAAAAGATTATATTTTGTCTTAAAAATAAGTATGTTACATAAGTTAAGTGTGTTAAGTACGTAGTTATCACAGTGTAGTTAGGTTTAGGAAAAGATCCTTGTTTGGGTTAGAATAAGAATATTCTGTACATAAAATTAGAAAATATGCAAAAAACTATTATTAGTCACATGTCTCCCTCCTTTGCTCCCTTTAATATTACTATGGCCACAACGTACACATCAGTTGTTTAACCTCCTCGATATCTAGCAGTGGTTTTGTTTTCTTGGGTGACGCTCTGTTGGACGGAGTGAAGACAGTTTAAAACATTTCACAAATAAGCAATAATTCAATAAATACATTGTCTTACTCAGGGTTTCCGTTTGGTTTTTGTGGCGTCTCTCTCCCCTCTGGGTCTCTGCGTGACGAACTGAAGAATTGAAGAAAAGTCAGCGCTGAACAAACATTTATAATTTCTTTATTCATCTTTCAGTAAAAAGACCTTGAACAATAGAATAAAATAAAATAAAAATATTTTAAATAAAATATTAACAGTGAGTCAAAGGTAATAACACAAGTTAAAAGTTACCTGTTCCAGGGTTTTCGTATCAGGACTGTGATGATGACAGCAGCACAAATAACGGCCACAACAGAGAAAACTGCAGTAATAATAATCCAGGAGGAACCTTTGAGAACAAAGGAAAATTAGTGATATATACCCAGAAACCTCACTACACCATAAAATAAAGACATGAGTGATGAAGTGTTCCTCACCTTCAGCAGGCTGTTTGACCTCAGCAGGAATCATCCTCAGTTCCTCTTTCTGAGGAGCAGAGAGCGCTCGCACTGCACAAATTGGGCGAAATGAGATTAGAGTCTTTACATTTTCATGTTAACAGGTGATTCACTTCTATGCATTTTGTTATAAATGCATAAAGGTTCTTACTGTAGACTTTGAGGCAGGTAGTTCCAATGAGAGCACCGTCAGGGTAGGCGTTGAACACACAGCGATAGCAGCCTTCATCTTCCTCTGTCACATTCTTGATAACGATGGAGCTGTTCGCCACTCCGTTGTTTTGAACCTCCACTTTTCCTTGAAAATCAGCATTCACCCTTCGACCAAAGTACTTGTTGTAGGTGGCGACATTCTCCTCTCCCTCAGGTAAAACTTTCTGCCACGTGATCTGGAGAATTTCTTTGGATTTCAGCAGCTGGCAGCTTAAACGAGCCTCGTCTCCTACGGCTGCAGTCACATCCTGCTGTGTTTGTATCAGAGCTGCTAGACCTGCAGGAGAGGAGAGTTTCACAGGTGAGGCTTCAAACTGTCTCAGCTCTCTCTATAATTTCACGACTCAGTCCCTCACATGAGATGCAGAGGTCCTTAAAATGCTCCTTGAGGAATGAGGACAGATGAGGTTCACCAAAGGAGCCATGAGTGAGGATGCTCATGGTATGGAGTAAGAAAGCTGTCAAAAAAGACGTGTGCATGATTCTCACATTCGTATTCATAATGTTAAACATTTATGTGCAAATAAAATTGTTGTACACAAAATTCTACTGTCACATACGCGTGTTCTGATAAATTGTTTGGGTTAGGATTGTTTTTATGTGAGTATGAATCTAAAAGCTGTGAGTGCAAAGTGTTGTGAGTACGACACTTTGCACTCATTCTTCCATTCTCCATGTAACAAGTTGTTTATTTAACCAGCACTGTTATTCTAAAGCCGTTTAATTAAGGTAAAAATGAACCATAAGGCAAATGTCCCGCATAGTTTATTTTAATCCTCTTTCCATCTGCGCTCCTCTGATCAGAGCAGCGTCCCCAGCAACTGTCTGTTATACAGAAATTGACACAATTTATAAATCGATAAAAGTCGTAATTTTGATCAAACATTATGTCTCAAAGTAATTATTTCATGATTAGCACTAACTTAGCATCACCGGCATGTCGTTAGCTTGCAACCTAAAGCAGCAAGCAGCAAGTCCATGAACTTTATATTATTTCAAATAGTACAGTTTTATGAAATAAATATTGGATATACACGCTATCGACTTTACCTGTGATGCTTCACCTAAGCTGGCAGCTCCACCCGGTCCACTGCCGTCAACCAACTTTGGCTTTGGCGCATGCGCGTTTGGAGAAATTGGGGTTCGATTATTTCCCCGTGACCTGCCTGTGACCTACGTGACGTCATTTCAACACTTTTCTACTCGAACCCAAAAACTTGAACTCGTGTTCACAGCGAAGAATTCGTAGTCGTAGAAATTAGAGTCGTACTCACAACACTTTGCACTCACAGCTTTTAGATTCATACTGACATAAAAACAATCCTATCCCAAATAATTTCTCCGACTCGCGTGTGTGACAGTAGAATTTTGTGTACAACAATTTTATTTGCACACAAATGTTTAACATTACGAATACGAATGTGAGAATCATGCGCACGTCTCTTTGACAGCTATCTTACTCCATAAAAATAAAACCCAGTGATAAATAACGATTGTTTTTCTTTAGCCAAATAAATTAGACTATATAAAGTAAATGTAGTTTAACAGAGATGTTAAATGTTACATACATGTTACTGTATCATCTTTGTCTTACCTCTTTGAAAGACTCCCAACGCACACAACAGATAAATGACTGCTCGGTGCTCCATCTTTATCGTTACTGTAATTAACCGCCAACATTCAAATCTCTCAGCTGTCACTGCGGGCTGCGTGACGCAATGTCCAAAGGTGACTTCCGGGTAAGCTGATCCCCGCGGGGTTCATATAAACGAGACATGAAGCAACCAGACCCTAGAAACAAGCATGAAGGCTTAACTGTATTATTCAAATGAGAAGTAAAGACTGATATTTTACAAGAAATAAACAATTTACTGTGTAAATGTGATTTAAACGGCGCGTGACGCCTGGTGCACCCTACCCCTCCACAGTGGTACATCCCGACCAATCAGGGAGCAGAACATGGACATTTGAAGTAGATTATAACAGGTCAAGATTAATGTGTCAGATTTTTGGTTTTAAACACACAACACACAGATAAAGATTCTTCAAACAGACATTTTATTAAAATACATGTAATAAATAAAAATATAACGTGTATTTACCTTCCACATAGAAACAAAGTCTTTTCCAGACATAGAAAATCCTGAGTTTTGAGATTTCCAGTCAATCTTTGGTTGACAAAACAGATGTTGATGATCTTTCATTACTAATCTAATTATAAGCACAAACAAACATTGAGTCCTTCACACGTTATTAATACCGTTTCATCATTATTCACATTCAGTATCGACAGTCGTGTAATTTCAGATCTTCCATCATTCGTTAAAATTTATTTGTATCCTAATATTCAAAGATACGAACAGAAGCAGCAGAACATTTTACACATTTCATTTGGAAATGAAAAGAATATTCAACAAATACATTAAAGCACAGGATGCAAATGCTTCATCCAGATGCAGCAGTGAAGTTATTACATGTTTAAGATACAAAGAAAAAAGTGCAAACTTGCAAACTAAAGATCAGGATGAAAACAAATGACATGAAAACAGGATTTACATTTAATGTACATATAAAAATACACAACATCTCTCTATAAAAGCAAGGAACTTCTGTCTGTCTGTGTGTATGTGTGTATGTGTGTGTGTGTGAAATATCTCTGCGGATCAGGATCAGACTTACCTGAGAGTTTCAACATGGCTGCTGCTTGGTTCAAGGGTGTGCCATGCGGATTTGTTTGGATTACAATGATACCGTTAATGAATTATTTCATAAATGCTTTATACAC
>CAEMYA010000049.1:7615-19749 GCA_903131615.1 Diplodus sargus
GGGCCTTTTTAATGTCTAATTCTTTGAATCATCCCACTTCTTCCAATTGGTCACTTTGGTGGACTGAGGGTCCATCTATCCAATGGTAGAAAGAGAAGTTAGTCTGCCTCCTCCTGTACATTACCTAACGTCCGCTGAGGTCACTTCTTGGAACTCACAGCCTCAAACGGACCTGATTGTCTCATCATGCTTATATGGAAATGTATATCTTAAGTCAGCTCTAAACAACTAGTATGGGAGATAGATTCAGCTTTATTGCTCCATATGGATCTTGTCCTCCAGCTAAACTTTAACGCACAAACACAGTGAACTGTTTAATTGCTCCAGGGCCCCTAGATATGAAAACATCGCATTGGCCACCTCTCTTGCCTCACAGTGTAAAGGAAATCAACTGTCACTATTAAAGTTTGGCTCTGAATGTGTGACTGTGCAGACACCTCATAATTCCCCCCTTCGAGGCCTGCCAGGTCTCGAAAAACCACAAACACATTCACAATGGTTTTACCTTCGTTTAACTCTTGTCGCAGCTTGTCTGTCCTCCTTATCCAAACCTATTACTAATTTTAGAGTCCTTTTTCAAACTACAATTTGGAATCAGCTAATAAACTAGTTCCCTCTTCAGATCCTAGAGCACATTATTTTACATTACTTTGTGACTAGTTAACTCACTCACTTGTCCTAATAGGGTCGAATTCGGCTACTCTTAGCCTCACCTGCAGAACTCCCTTCAGGTACACTACTTTTCAGTAAACTCTGAAAAGTAACTCTTATTCTTGAAATCGTTGCTTATGGCCTCTCAGGTGTAGTTGTAAGGGAGTCCCACAAATCAGCTGTTGCCCCCTATTCCAAAAATCAACCCCTCTAAGGAATATCAAAAAGAAATAGGAAACCTTACTAATCAACTATGGAGAATCCACGCCTTCAAGCCAATCCAGGTGGGGAAACTCCTTTTGTAATTTACAAGTACAATTACCATTTATGCACTAATTGAATGACCAGATGCCAATCGGCCATTGAACTCCAAAACTTTCACAAGTCCCATTTTTTCAAATATCAATAAAAAGTATATGCATCGTTATGCGATGGTATAAAGGGTGAAACCTAATTGAACTATTATATTATCAAGATCATGCTCATTTCTTGAGTCTTTTGCAATTATCACAGGATTACAACAAAGTACAATTTCCACATTATAATGCATGGATATACATATATGAAAACATAGAAATGTGTCTAATTGGGTATAACAAAATAGATCATTATGCTGTGTCATCGTCTAGCTTTTCAGCCACATTGCCATCTGGTTTGGCGTGTTGTCAGTCCTGTCCTGTCCCCAGACAGGTAGTCTCTCCACTGTCATCCTGAGAAGAGAAAACCTCAATATCTTTGCAAACAAAAACATCAGATATGATATATCATGAATACAACATCCATCACTGTTACTGTGCATTTTAGATCAGGCATGTCCAAAATCCAACTTCAGGATCATAAACAGCTCTCAAATAATCTCCCCGTTATCTCTATTTTGCTTTGTATGGCATATCATATATGTCTGCTTTTAATACACTCCTTGTGTCATACTAATCTCCCAATGTACACTTCATAACAGCAGTGGAACACCACTTGCTTTAATATCTTACATTTTCCAAACTTCAATTTTCAATTTTCCATTCAATCTTCAATTTTGCATCTCGATTTTTTTTATTTTTTCTTCCATTCCCCCCTTTTTCCATTCAGATTCATATTTAGAGTTTGGACACCTCTGCTCCGGGCAATGCCACTGCTTTCCTGTTGTCGTTGTCGATAACCATACATCTTTTTATTTAATTTCATCAGCAAGTTGAATAACACACATCAAACAACATATTTTATTTGATGCATTTTGCTTAAACTCTGTCCCAGGAAGTTTGTTAATGTGAATTGATGTCATTAAACATTCCTTCTTGTTCATTGCCTGAGAGGACATTCCCAGCATCCTCTCCCGCGTGCTCGAGTGTTTTCAACCTCTTGTCCCTGGTGAGGCAGATGTAAGAGCAGCTGCCTTTTGGGGCTGCACTGGGTCAGCAAAACCTGTATGAACTTCATATTTGCATACCAATATACAGACAGGTAGAGATTAATGATGTTTGAGTTTTAGTTTAACTGCAACGTCCATTCCTGTTTCCTAGAAAGAAAAACCTTGAGTTATTGCCACATTTCCAGCTGCCTGAGCAGACACGTTATTAGATATTTTTATGAGACATAAGGAGATCCATCGGTTGGATGTTTCACAGTAGACTCATCTGAAAAAGAAGATAGCATTAGGGTTAATACGAGGTGTGTCAAATAATGCTTTGTAGTTTTGACACAGTATCGGCCATCCAGGCATGGATGTGGTTCTCCATCCCGAGCTGCAGGAAGCAAAACCTGATGTGTTAAGGACTGTCCATCTTTGTAAGGTGGCATGCAACATTATTAGTAAGACCTTTGTTAGTTCCATACTCATGCTTTGATTAGGTGAGTAGTTATTTCAGGGAGCAGCATGCAAAACACAACAGTTAGACGATACATGGTTATACTAGTTATGGCTATAACTTTTTTGGGGAAACAGCTATTACAGCCCTTTGACAATTTTACTGTAGCTCTGCCTGTGGTGGAAAGTCATTTCAATTACTGATCGATCAGTCACTATTTGCCACCATGGGGCTAAGGGTTCCTAAACACACCACCACATTTTAAAGTATCTATATATGGTTTGAGAGGCCTGAACGAAAATGCATCAGGCTTGATCTAAGTCAGGAGATTTAAGTCAGTAGAGGTTATCTCTGCCTCACAAGTCAGTCAATGTCAGTCATGGTCGAATGTTTCCCCCATGTGTGAGGTCGTACATGGGTGGGGAGATCTCCACAAAATTATTAATCCATGGACAACAATTGCCTGCTAAGTCCAATGAGGCAATCGTTTGTTTTTCATTCACAGTCTTTGAACATCCATAATTTTCTGGATGTAATTAGAACCCAATTCACTACCCTCCGGAGTACAATAGCGCCTTAAATTTTGTGAAATAAGTTGCAACTTGTCCTTGAAAACTTTAGGACTGTTTTCTGCCAGAAAACAAAGTAGAGACATTGTCTCAGTTTAACCATGCCCCTGTATAGAGAACATATACACACTGTCAACTTCCCAAATGTGTGCATTGCCACCTAATTGCCGCTAATGCCAAGTTCTCAGTTCCATGACAAACACAAAATGAATTGGAGAAGAAAACCCTATGGCATCTGCATCCGAGAATAAAGTTTACCATTGATAGTAAAAGCAACCCAGAACTGTGAGTCCGGATGAACAGAAATACTTAAATATGTAAATCTATATTGAAAACCCCATCTGATAGAATTTTTTAACATTAATATTACAACATCTGCCGACCAGCTTCATTCATGACCCCAAGGGTCTTTCATGATCTCCACCCCCCTTTGACATCTTTTCAAACAAGATGAGGGCGACTCAACAGAACGGATGACAACGATTTCAACGTTAGAGCTGACTAGATATTTTCTTTTCTTGATCTACACATTGACTTTGACTGGACTTAGGACAGAATTCGCATTTTTATATTTCCAAAATAAACCATCAAACTATCCAATATTATTAGCAGCAATGCTTAGTCTTTTAGCACTTAATCAGTATTTATGTTTACGTGTGTCTCCTCATTGTTTGTGTCTAATTGTGCTCTTGTCTATGTGCTGCTCAATTCCCTGATCTTCTTAAGCATTCTATATTTCAATGACCACACCCCATGGGTGCCCTGGTGCCAAAGTTGACTATCTTTAACCACATTTCTCCCCACTTGTCTGCTCTTAATTCAGTAGAGCCTGTACAAGCTTAAGATGCCGTTTCCAATTTTCCCCATTTTATTCCTCATGGGTTTAAGTGACTCACTGGGACAGGTGTGCTTAAACTTTCAATGGACTTATCATCCTGACAAAATTCACAATCACTCTGATCTTCTCATACAAGCGTATGGTTGGATCTCATCACACAGACACTAACCTTTGATAACTTATTCAGCCAGGTGGTTTGTTTGACACATTCGTTCCGAGCAACGCACCATAATAGTATACGGGCTGTATACTAGTCACTGAATGTCACCACAAAGTTTATTCTTTAGTTCATCACTCATACGTCCATTTTATTGTAGTGGGGCTTGGGATGGGGCGAAAACACCGTGAAGATTTGCTTGAGTGACATTCTATTAATGCGACGCTACCCAATTTAGACCTGTGTGTTGGCAGATTCAGACAATGCAGTTTTTCAGAACACCATTGATTTTTCTTCCCGAATATTTTGCCTTTGAGAATGACAGACCTCTCCTAAACGTTGAACTCCCAATTTCCGTAGAATTAATTTTACTGTTCTGCGCATATGGGATTTGTGACGGCTTATATTGGCTTATGACCTCCTGATATAAGAACTTGGCAACAGACTGAGCATCCTTACCCTTAATATGACAAGCCTCAAGTCATAACATGCGTCTCTTACCTCTAATTGGTTTTATCATGTCAACAAAATCCAAAGTCCATGGCTAACTCACTAATGTCATTTTTTAGATACCTGTACATCTACATATGATGATCAATTTGTTCAAGCAGGTATGGTGTCCAAAAGCCCTACTCCTTTAAAAATGTTCTTTAAAAAATTTCAAAAATGTTCAACAATGGTCACCAATGTTCTCTTAACCTCCCCCCTTGCAACATGGGCTTGCCCATTTTGCTTCGTGACCCAATCATTTGTTTCTCTATCCTTTGGGGTTGGCAAATATCAAGCAGAATCTATTGTCTTTACCTCATGTCAAGGGACATCCCTGTAATCGTATAGCCTATACGAGTTTACAAATCCCCCATGACTTTTTTTTTTTTTTTCCATCATGATCTTGTCAAATCAGTCTTACTATTTTCAATATTAGCCTTGTTTGGGTAATCTCTCTTTGATAAATAAAAGCTCAATCAACCAGATAGTAAAGTCCTCTAACAGGCTGATGAATGAGCCACAGCTCAGCGTGGAACACTTGTATACAAAACAGCTACAATTCGTACATAGTTCAATTTTAGATGACAGTTCCCAGCTATCGCACAATAACTTAAAATTTCGCTTCTGTGAGTGCAGATTTACAGTCACTAAGTATAGGATAAAAGACACAAAACCAGTTTTATTCCTATAGCCATTATACTGGGGAATAGATCATAGCTATATTTTGCAAAGGGGGTTATTTATTGTTGTTTTTGTTCTATCTACTGCGCTACTTATGTTTTACCCTATATGTATATTTATATAACCTAAGCAATTTTTACTGATTAATTTTGTTTTATTTTCCTTTGTCACTATTAATATCATAGTTCATTTCAATATCTCAGTATGATTTGGGCCTGTAAGAAGTTGTTAATGTTACACATTTTAATTTCCACTGTCCTAAATTAGATGCCGTTCCTCTATTATTTATTTATTTCTGGGTAGGAGTTACATATCAATTTCGTTGTACAATGTACAACGACAATAAAGAGCTATCTATCTATGGGAACCAATAAAATAATTTAACTTCAACGATTGGTTGATATCACCTGCAATCTTTATTTAAATGCTTCGGATGCCAATGAAACTTGTTATTCCCTGTGTCCCTGATTTATTGTGTGGCTCAGGTAAGTAATCTGTCTCTGTACATATTGTAGTTATTCTTGGGACACCTTGTGTCTCTCTCGTATCAAATTCTGCAATAATTTACATGAGTCCTCATGGCACATGTCTCTGCATTAAATATACTGTAAAGCGCATAACTTTTGGAGGAATCCGAGCCAAGAAAGCATGCGGATCAGGCACACATGCTGGAAAGTCAGCCACACCTCCGTTCACTGCTCTTAAACCACATGGCAAGCGATAACAGTCATCCGGTTCCTTAACAGGCGGCAATCGTGTGTTGCTTTGAGGATTTTGAGTTATCTTCGAGATATTTGCTTGTAGCAGCCTTCTAATTCGTGGTCAATCTCCTGGATTGCCTCCTCCTTCAGTGAATACTGTTTCCTCCAGGGAGGCCAAGCTTCAAGCTCGGTTGACTTCACGAGTCCATTGTCTGTGGTGTGTTGTGACCACACACTTTCTGGAACCTGTCGTAACATGTCGTCCTTAAGGTGATCTGCATCCGAGCTAAGACTGAGCGTTGATTTTTGTCAGTTATATCACCTGTAGTTGTCCCAGTCCTTGGGCAGAGACCATCATTTTTCTGAACCTCTGATCTTTACTTTCCAAATAGCCGGGTTTATTTCGCTGGAACAACGGTAGCATCTTCTCATTCTGCCATCATTGTTTCCACATGTCTCTGTTCATACTCTTCGGCCATCATCAGAATCACGTGTGGGATGTCCCCATCACTGTCATAGTCTTTGCCAAAAACATCCATCCTTGTTCATGTTCATAGCTGCTCCTTGTGGTCCCCCAGTTATGTAACTAGAGTTGAGCTGAGCTTGTTTTGGCTATTGACTCAACCATTCATCTGAACCCAATTGAGCCGCACACCTCAAGTACTCGATTCCTCCGCAAGCTCCTCACTTTTTCTCTAGACATCATTAGCTTTTTTTTTCTGTCCCTTTTTATCCTTATTCTGCTCCACTTTATATGTGGACACAAGCACCTGTATTATCTTAATTATCTCTGGATTATCACCTTCATCTCTTGTAGACAGTAGTATCTCTACATTGAATGGGACTCCTATTGAAAGGGTTTACAATCAAAAATATCTAGACATCCTGATAGGTGATAGTTTAAGTCTCTAAAATTCGTATCTCTGCACCAACTGAAAACTAAAGATTGAATCACTATTCTTTTGTAGGAAAGGAATGGTATATATCATATATCATATATGGGCCTCACATGGATGGCACCATAGATATATAAATGTAGGAGACAATACCTTGATAGTAATGTAATAATTAATGACTGGTAATTAATTATACTTTGTTCGTTATACGGGGCACCACCCTTTTATTGATTTTATCCGAATAATGAAAGGGACATTTTATTCAGAACCAATTATACGATGGGAATATCAATTTAATCAGTCGGTTAAATTTCAAATTTATATTTGATCTCCTATTCTGAAGCCGTGAATTCTTTCCACGATCCCATCGATTTCCCACTTCAATTAAACGTGCACAGACAACGACATAAGATTAAATATGTTTATTAACTAAATAAATGCAGATTAAATTACATGAGATAATAATGAAACAGGTGACCAAGTAACAGAAAAGTGAGGATTGTGAATGAATTATTGAATAGATGGATTCCTGACAATGATGGATTTTAACGTGCGGACCGTTAAATTCGCTATGGGATTAATTTATAACGAGGTTATATGAGAGATGTCTTTGAATTCACGATATATATATATTTGAAGCTTTCACAAACACCAACTCTGATTGCATTCAGGTGTGACTCTTGTAGTGTGTGGAGTTTTCAGCCTACTTTGTTGAAGAGGAGAGTTCTCAAAATCCGGTTTCCCTCAGTCAGCTCTGTCTCAGCCTGGATGCAGATGTAGAGGCAGTGTAGCCACTGGATGATGACGAGGCGGCTTTCCCGATGACGTCGTTTTACCGGCACAGCGGGGATTCCGTCTGAATGCTCCGGGCCTGTCGGCTTCGGAACCGCCGGAACTCGATGCCGTCTCAGGTCGAACTTCCTCTGCCCAGCGAAGTGTCTCGCTTGAGATCGTTGGAGGCGGTACTGGCGAAGTTGGCTGACAAATCTTTTGGCTGCAGGCTATCTTTCTTCACGGTTTCTTGAGCAGCTAAACTGCACCGACTTTGAATGGTTAAACACTTATCAGAGTCTCGGTAGAATTGGTGATTATGAGCTCCGAATATATATTAACTTGACTTCTTGCGCAAAATAACTGGAAAGAAACGCCGGCCGGACGAACTTTACCTATTACTAAGTTCAAGAAAACAAAAATGACTTTGGCTTGGATACGATACGTTAACGATTTTAAATAATGCAAAAAGAATAAATTTCGCTCTTGTGTAGATTTCAAAGAAAGATCTTTTCCATATAAAAGCGCCTCTCACTTAAAGAGCATTCGTTACAAGTGTCTCAAGTCTCCGAATATTTCTAAGTCTCGGAGTTTCAAAAATCTTGCCAAGTACAAAAGTAAATGGAAAAATAACGAAGTTACGCGCAAAAAGAAAAATGAGCGAATATTAAAAAGAAAAAGAAAACACAGAGCGTGTAAGAGATAAGAGGGTCAGAGCAGAAGAGTGAGCAAGTGCTAAGAGTGTAAGTTAAGAGTAAGAGTTAAGAGTAAGAGAAAGATGGGACACGATGTGTCTCTTTTTAAGGCTGAGGAGAGGGCGGCTCCGAGGAGGCTCGGCATGTTGTTCCCCCCAGGCTATATGTTCACTGATCAAATCACGGACTTATTAGGTCTACTTGTTGCTGAATAAAACTATCCCTCTGAAAGTTTTAAGATCGCGCTTGACTGTTTACCTAAATCCACCATGAGTTTTCACATAAAACATTTGGTTACATGATCAAAAGGAAATAAACGGAATTGCTTAATAGGGAAAAGGAATTATCAGTTATAATACATGCAACACCCAGATACATAACCTCCGCCAGCATTGATGGCTCGAATCCGTTTCACATAGTGCTGACTTATACATATTCCTTGTAGTTCTATCTCAACAAAACATATCAGACATTTAACAGGTATATAACACAAGTATTACACAAAGAAGAATAAGGATCTGTAAGTCACAAAGGGGAGGGGCTGGTTTCTCCCAGACCTCAAAACTCATTAAGCAATAAACTTCATCTGGGCTTACCAATAACATGGGAAAGATCTATTGTATGACCTTCTTAGGCTATTTGGGAATCTGCTAACATTAAGAATGAGATAGTAGTTTAATAGTTATTCAGAACATATTGGGATTTGGATAAGTATAGAGACAGAGTGAGATGCTGGAATGTCACAGACAGGGTCGTAAAACAGTTCGGCCCCTGAGGGGGGGACTGGGTCATCTTTACCATGTCCAACATTAACCCCCACTTCTTGTCATCTGAGGTGGAGAGAGAGGACTCTATTGTTCTTAGTCCTTATAACTTAATAAAATACGTTTTCTCGTGATATGCTTATAGCAAGAAAGCAACACATCGTCCCACTCTGTAGAAGAAGAAGACTTGTGCTTGACCTATTTGTCCTGAGGATGGTGGGTATTCTTACACAAGGCTCTTGTTCTCGGCCAGGAAGTTGGGTGAAGGAATATTAAGTCCAACAGATATGCTTTTGTTTGTAACCACAGTTTATAATATAATATATAATTGAATGGAGTCCGTTGGTTCCACTCGTGAAAGCAGTCTCTTCCCGCAAGCAACATTGTTTATTGCTATATCACATGGTGTCCTGTAACTAGCAGTGTGCAGGGAGAAGGGGAAAAATGGGCCAGGTCATCAGGAGGTGACAGGGAATTAGATGATAGGTGAATTAGACACAGACATGCAGATCGCATCTCCTTGTTGTGGCATAAGCGACGAGGGCAAGTTCCTACACTTTTATTGTAAGGGGCTTGTTGTACTTTGAAATGTAGAAAATGACTTGTTCCGGACACTTTTATGTCTGTAGATTATTCTGATGTCCTCTATATGTGTTCTCAGTTTTGAAGCCTCTTGAGGTAGGGTATCGTCCTACCCTTCATTTTATTACGGGTGATGAGTTGGAACTCATCACTGTGATCTTTATGACAAGGTTAGATGGCCATCTTTATCTGTAAGGAGGGAACAACACTGCCTCATGTTTACATACAAGGTCCTGCTGCATGTTTTACTCGACTATTTCATCAATTTCATCTCCTTTAGAATTTGGAATTTGCACACTTGTTCACAAGAGTCCTTAATTTTACACATTTCCACTGTAAGAACCGCAATGGGAAAGACTACTCTTCAGGTCTATGCCCCTCAAAAATGAAATAATTTACAGCATGCTCTTAAACTAAATTATCTCCTTTCCCTTAGATAGTTTCAAATACCTATTGTTCAATATTCTGCACTCTGAATGTAATGATGATTTATGATCACATTGTGTATATGTTTTCAGGTATTTTGTACTCTAGGCATCATTAGAAAAGAGAGCTTGCTCTTAATTGACCTTTTTTTTGAATAAATAAAGGCTTCATTCATTCCTTGAGTGTTCTATCCACTGGCCACGGTTGATCAATTTCGGCCAGCATGTATGCCATCTCTGTGACACTTCTGCAATCTTTGCAATACAAGAGTTGCTTTTCTACACCACATAAATAGGGGTAGTCGCTCTTAAATTTCTAAATTCCCTTTTCAGCATCGTGAAATTATATTCTATTATACTCACTTTCTTGCTCATAAACTCTTCTTACTCTTAAACAATGCTAAAGGAAAGACAATTTACTCCATTCAAGGGAGTCACTTAAATCAAATTTATCGATTAGAAGTGTCAAAACACTGTGTCACCACAACCACTTCTCAAAGGAAAATGGAGTAAACTTTGCCAACCTCAGAGAAACCCCAGTAATATATAACCCTAAAAGCTAGAACACCGTGCTAGGACTAAGTACAATCCTGTCTACAGACACAATTAATCTAGTAAAATAACAACTTTTTCCAACTTGGTTGTCTATAAAGATGCAACAAAAATAAAAACCTAATAGTCCACTAGTTCCCATTGAGAACCGACAAACTGTCTCTAACGTCTGCACCAATCCTGCCACTGTCTAGTTTCATCTCCTTCAACAATTATGAACTATTCCGATATCAAACATTGAATCATCCAAGGTTAAACTGAATTAGATACTCTGATAATGAAATCACTGTTAACTACCGATTATTTATTTATTTATTTATGTTGTTTATTTCGGGCATGTCAATTCATCATCATCACATTTCATCATTGTTCAAATAATACAATACACATGGCCGAAAGGGAAAAGCGGGAGAAGCCAAAGCTTATCTAGTCCCGCCCCCATTACCCACAGGATAAAATCTTCATCATAATCTTTTGTTATCTTTTTCATTTTACATTTTTTACCTAACAATTATTATAGTTGGTCAGTCAGTTGCCAAGCATTATTTGTAATTCTTCCCTAAGTAATACTCCATATGTATGTGCAGAAACACTTGTGTACATGTCTTAGCCTTAAACGTATGTGGATGTATGAGCCTGTGTGTTTACATGAGAGTGTGAGTGTGTGTGTGTGTGTGTGTGTGTGTGTGTGTGTGTGTGTATGTGTGTGTGTTTTATCTTCATAGCAGTACTTCCTCAAGGAAGTGTATCCCTGTGTGTTTAAAAAGTTTCTGGATAAAAGCGCACTAGCCTGGCAGATTTAGTGTGTGTCACGCAGGCGGAGGACACCAACATACTTAACAGGGGTCTGGTGATTGTCGTTCGTCTCCCGACCTTAGATGTTACGCCTTCTTTCTCAGACTCTCGCATCCCCGGTGTATAGAGAGAAAAAGAAAAAACACACACTATTATCGCAGCCCTACTAAGAACAAGCCAAACATGTCATTCGTTATCACTATTCAAATAATATAAACATCACACAGATTCGGCTTAACATCATTATTAATTCCTTAATGCAGATCGGCTTTATTTTGAAATCGTCAAATCATTAAATCTTTAAACAACTACATTGGTCCTCTGTAAGTGAGTGAGGGAGGGGGTTTACAACACAATCCAACACAGGTCGCAGCGACACTCTCTGTGTCCGCGCGGTCACGTACAGCTGCTCAGCCCCTCCTTTCTCTCCCTGCTTCTCTCTACTCCACGGGCACGCGCACTCTGAACTCATCTCAGTTACAGAGAGAGAAAAAGAGAGCTGGATAGACTCACTGTTAATCCTATACTAACGCTGTCTATCTGCCAACATTCAAACAGGTATTTCATAACAACAACTTCGCCTTAAAAATATCGCCAGGCCTACAATAACTTTATCCTTTAATTAATTCCAATCTTGTCATATCCATCCATCCATTTTCGTCCGCTTATCCGGGGCCGGGTCGCGGGGGTAGCTGCCTGAGCAGGGACACCCAGAGTTCCCTCTCCCCGGACACTGCCTCCAGCTCTTCCGGGAGGATCCCAAGGC